>KZ309532.1:28518-40494 GCA_000376725.2 Ladona fulva
TTCAGTACTTCAAACCTGTGTAATATGGAAACCTGTCCATAATGAAAATTTTTCTGGCACCATGCTATACTACTACAGACAAGATTCACTGTATTAATAATAATGAGTGGAGTTCTCAATTCATTGTATGCCAGGGTCATAGCCAGAAATTCCTTAAAGGGGGGCAGTCCAAACTTCTTGACTAATTCTACTTGAAGTTGGACCTAAGGGGGGGGGTCCTGACCACATGGACCCACTTGGCTACACAACTGTTGTGCATATGTATAATCCAAATGAATGAGGTATTGTAGCGAGGAGGCGGAAGACTTTGCATTGCTCATCCTCGGGGGACATTGCATTGCTCATCGGGGCGAGGGCATCCTCACTCCCGAGGAGCACCGAGTGACCCTTGGACCCAGCAAAGCATATATAAAGCCACAGACGGCTCCGCCGCGGGAGACAGAACCACGAATTGTCGGAGGCGCACTCCCAAACGGAGACCCCCCACTTGGTGTGATATAGCGTAGATTCGCTGGTGGTGTGCTCCTTACGGAAACCCCCTCCCGAGCGGTCGAACCGTGTGCGCGGACTGAGGCGGAAGTACGAGGGCGTCTCCAACCACCGGTTAGGGACAAGGAACCGGCGGCGGAACCACCCGGGATCAAACCGAGCCACCCAATCTATTGGAGGTAATAAAACATTTAGGGATATACCACAGTTCTTTTTCATTTGAATAATGTCACGGCGACATTAATTTGGTGTCAGAAGTTTTCGCGTGGATCGAACCTTAAACTTAAATTTGGTTTTGGCCATTCTCCCTTTTATAAAAAGGCAATTTCCGCATTTTTGTTTTAATTCATTTACGTAATATTTTCTTGTAGCCGCAAACTCGTTGTTTTTTTTTCTAGCTTGCCGTCCCTTGGTTATACTTTATTTATTTACTCCTTTCTGTTAAGTTTTTTACTTCACTATGGCATCATTTTATGCTTCCAGTAACCCTTTTCTATACAATAGTGGCCCAGAACAACCCCAAAATCAGTTTCATCTAATCGATTTTTTCCCCTCCGTCAATGTCATTGACAAGCCAACCAACAAATCAACTGGTATCGTTCCCGATAATTCAACTGGTATCGTTCCTATTGTAATTCCACCTTCCGTCGGAAGCCATATTTATCTTGTGCCGTCATTCAGTGGCGACGACGCTACGACAGTTGAGCAGTTTTTAGATTCTCTTAAAATAACAAGCCATCTGAACGGTAGGTCTGAGCACCAAACACTGTGCGTTGCTCGCTTGCGCCTTACTGGTTCCGCCGCCGCTTATGTGTCCGCGAATCCCCACATTATCGATAATTATGAAAGTTTTTCCACTCATGTCAAGCGTCGCTTCAGTTTGAAAGTCTCCTCCCTGGCCCTCGAGACAATGTTTAATTCTTGTTCACAAAAACCCCTCGAGACGGTTAACGAATATTCCACGAGGCTACGAACGATAGCGCGACAACTACGCAAAACATATTCTTGTGAAAATGCCGCAGCTGTCAGGGAAATCATGGATTCCAGATTACTAACGCAGTTTCTGCTAGGTTTGCGGGAAGAGATATGACGTTTTGTTATTGTAAGGAATCCAAAAACTCTACTTGAGGCGGAAGATTACGCTTTATGCGAAGAAGCTACCGCGCGTAATTACGCACAAAAATCCACGGAGTTCGTACACGCGACCTCTCCGTTTCCTCAGATCCATAACATCTTCGCCTATCAATCCGCAAATAATCTTCCCCATGCCGCCACTGCTAGCCTCACCAACCGCCCCCTTCCGTTAGATAGGGTAAACATACAGCACAATCAGCGGCACCAGATATCGCTATCCCAATCGGCAGAGAAACAAACAAGGAGATCGGAAGGAAAATGCTTAAACTGTGGACGAACGGGACATTTCGCCCGAAATTGTCGGTCAAAATCTCGCAGTTGCTTCCTTTGTGGGCGGGAAGATCATGCACAAAGAGGCTGTCCACTGCTGTATTGTGGCATTTGTCAAAAACAAGGTCATCGACCCCTTGAATGTCCAACCAATGTCGCTTCTCGGGACGCGGGAAACACGAATGCCCCGATCGCGAGATCGGGGAGGAACTAATTTTGGCAGTAACTCCGAAGGCTGGCTTGATAATGGCGGCTGAGATTTTTGAGACGAAGTATAGATTTTTAATCGATACTGGAGCCGCTGTGACCATAGTCAGTTCGCGAAAACTCCCCTTCGGTGAAATCAGTATCTGCCCCTACAATAAGCCGATTAAAAGCGCGTCAGGTCATCTCCTGTCAGTTATTGGACAGAGTAAATTTCCCATAGTGATAGATCATATCTTCTATCCGCAAGATGCTCTCATCATAGATTTGGGCCATACTAACTATGACGGGATAATTGGTCTCGATTTCATGAAAAAATACAACTGCAGCTTGTCACTTGATCGCTGCATAATTAACATTAACCACTGCCATGAAGTGAAATTAGTATCGAGTAACGGAAGTAGGGAGGATGCAAACCTAATTTTAACTGAATCAGAAAAATTTAGTGCGCCACTACCAGGAGATGGATCGGAAGTTAAAATCCAATACGCGAGAGAAAGTAAGGGTAAAAAAGCGAACTCAGAGCATGTAGAAAGTGACGTAGTTGAAGCTTATGCCATGAAGTCCGTGGATGACGGGGAATCCCGTATTTGTGTGGAGAATTGCATTGAGAAATCTAAGAATGAAAATGACCACGCCGACATCAGGACGGTAGAACATACAGTCTCATTCGAATATTCTCCCAATACAATAGAAGTAGAAATGGGTGTCGCAGCCGACATCAGGACGGCCGACCATGTAGAAATTTTAGGAATTTCTACCCATCCCATCGACTCAGAAGACGGTATCATCGCTGACACTGGAGCAGTAGAACTAATAAGAACTTCTAAAATTCCGCCGCATTCTTTTTTGGTATCGGAGGCCAAGAATGAAGCTCTCGCGGGCAAAGAGATAATATTTTGCGGAGAGGAACGCGAAGTCCTCTTACTCCCGATAGTCGCTAAGTCTTCTGAGGAGGGAATCATCCCCATCCTCATATGCAATCTGCGCAATAGCCGACAGGTAGTACGAAAAGGAGAGAAATTCGAGGTCGAAGTGTTTGACGAAGACCTTGCGATGACAAGGATAGAGTCAGTCGAGTTAGACGAACCCGAATTATGGCCAGAATACACGTCAGAAAATGAGCTTGTTTCACTTTTCAGGTATGATAATGTTCCATCTGAGGCGTTAAAACCATTGAAAGACTTAATTATAGAGTTTACGGACGTATTTTCGCGAGGAAGACACATTTTGGGACACATTGACTTGGTAAAACATAAAATAGATGTGGGGGATGCCACACCCATTAAAAAGCGACCATATCGTGTTCCTCATGCCTTGCGTACTTACTTAAATGAAGCCATCGATGATATGTTGGAGCAAGGTGTGATTTCACCGTCAACGAGTCCCTGGTCAGCTCCAATAATCTTAGTTAAAAAGAAGTCAATTGACGGGGAACCAACTAAATACAGGCCTTGTA
This sequence comes from Ladona fulva, assembly GCA_000376725.2. Taxonomy (NCBI): domain Eukaryota; kingdom Metazoa; phylum Arthropoda; class Insecta; order Odonata; family Libellulidae; genus Ladona; species Ladona fulva. Next base: position 32,075 of record KZ309532.1, read on the forward strand.
TTGATTATCGAGCGCTTAACGCTGTAACGAAAAAGGAGGTATTTCCTATCCCCAATATGGAGGAAATTTTCGATCAATTGGGAGGTGCAAAATATTTTTCTACCATGGATTTGTGTAGTGGTTACTGGCAGGTGGAGATGGATGAGGAAAGTAAGGATTGCACGGCTTTTAGCACACCGTCAGGCCACTATGAATGTAACCGAATGAGCTTTGGGCTGGCGAACGCACCCTCTACCTTCATCCATTTAATGTCTAAAGTTCTCGAAGGCCTCACCAATAAGGGATGTTTATGTTACTTAGATGACATACTCGCGTACCACTCAACATGGGAAGGACACATTTCTATCTTACGTGATATTTTTTTAAGGCTTAGGTCCGCAAATCTGAAACTTAAACCAGAAAAATGTCGATTTTTTCAGACAAGTGTAAAATTTCTCGGGCACGTAGTTTCCTCAAATGGTCTTCAGCCAGATGAAGATAAGGTGAAAGCAATTAAGGAATTCCCAATCCCAGTTAATGTCCGTCAGCTGCAGTCATTCTTAGGACTTGTAGGATATTACAGAAAATTTATTAAAAATTTTGCCCATATTTCAAATCCACTCTCGAAACTCACCAGCAAGAAGGTAGAGTTTACTTGGACGCCATCAGCGCAGGAATCGTTCAATACATTGCGAAATAGTCTTCTTGAATATCCCATTTTAAAATTTCCCGACTTTTCTAGAGCTTTTATTCTGACAATGGATGCTTCGCCATTAGCTTTAGGTGGAATCCTTTCTCAGGATTTTGAAGATGGACAACATCCAGTCGCATATGCCAGTCGTCAGCTTCATCTTGCGGAGAAATCCTACTCCGCCACTGAGTTAGAGTGTTTAGCCGTAGTAGAGATGGTAAAAAAATTTCGCATTTACCTGCTTGGTCGTCAGTTCACCTTATGCACGGACCACAAACCCCTCAGGTGGCTATTAACGCTCAGAGAGCCAAAACCAAGGCTCGCGCGCTGGGTGATGGAATTGAGCGAATATTCCTTTGACGTTAAATATTGTCCAGGAAATCAAATACCGCACTGCGACGCGCTTTCCCGTGCCACTCAAGTAGCAGCTGTCAGCGAGAGCGAGCCAGAACTATATAAACCGGTGTGGGACGTAGAGAGAATACTAAAGGAACAAGCGTCCTGCGAAGACTTAAGGCCACTACATGAGCAGGCTAAAAAGAACAATCCCAGTTTTTTCTATGACGAACGAGGAGTTCTGTGTAAAGTGCATACAGGCGTCCATAGGCCTAGGGCAAGCGTTTGTGCTCCACAAAGGATGAGAGATTATATTCTGAAACGGTGCCACGATAATCCGTTGGCCGGACATCTTGGGTTTGACAAAACTTTAGATCTTGTGCGCCGCTATTTTCATTGGGATGGATGCTATACCGACACCCGGCAGTATATTCAGAACTGCCTGGCGTGTAAATTACGCAAGGGGGGAAAACAACAGGTTCCCATCCAACCGGTCACGGAAGCCACTTATCCGCTAGAAAAACTAGCGTTGGATATTGTAGGTCCGCTACCGCAAACCTTCCGAGGCAACCGCTACATCCTAACTTGCCAAGATTATTTTACGCGTTACCCGGAAGCTTATGCCATTCCCGATCAGACCGCCGAAACCATAGCTCGTGTTTTTGTGGAAAATATTATTTGCCGCCACGGCGTCCCCAAGTACTTGCTTACTGACAGAGGTGCCAACTTTACCTCAAAATTAATGCAGGAAATTTGCCATATTCTAAAAATCTCTTCCATATTCACTTCTCCCTACAACCCCGCCGCCAATGGACGCTTGGAAAGGGCACACAAAACATTCGCTTCAGTAATTTCCCATTATGTCGCACAAGACCACAGAAATTGGGACGATCAACTTAATTTCGCGCTTTTCGCATTCCGAAATACCAAACATAGGATTACGGGTTTCACCCCTGCGTATTTGATGTACGGCAGAGAACTAGCAATGTCGTGGGATAGTACTCCGTCAGCAGAGAGATATAATTATCCAGAAGAACCTTCATATGGTGTAGAACTCCAACAACGTCTAAAAGAGGCATACGAGCAGGCGGCAGAATTCAATAGGCAGAATCATGAAGAAGAACATCGGAAGCGCAATAAGGGCCTATCCCTACCAACAGTTTCGGTCGGACAGATGGTTCTTCTTAGAAATATGGCCATCCCACCTGGTAGATCAAAGAAATTAACTTCTCGCTGGGTTGGGCCTTATAAAGTTACCAAACTGCGGAGCCCAGTTACATGCGATATCCAGCACGTTCAAAACGGTCGCGCGGTCACTGCTCATTTACGCAACTTGCTGCCTCTACCTCCAGATCCAGAACCCCTTCCTACACCAAACTTCCTCTCCCAACACCCGTCTACCATTAACGATAGTCCGGAGGAGTCACCGTCTCCGCATCCCACCATCCAAGAGGATGACAGTATTTTGCAACCACCAACAACAACAAACCAGCATCAGCCACTTCCGGAGGCTGGAGCTCAAGAACCTCCACATCCCACGCTATCCGCTCCAGTTCCCCAAGCCTGCATTCCGTACAACTTACGGCCGCGATCCGGCCGACGAACTTACCGGTAGATTATGCCTATTTCAGCATGGCGCCAACTCAGTGTAGCCGGCAAATTAGTGAAATGGTCGCCCCCGAATCGGATATCCATTGGCAGTCCTCCAGCCTTCCAGAGTACCGGTCGCTCGAGTCGGAGAGGGCCGACAACATTCCCGACTACACCGAGGAGTCGCTAGCAGCGTCTATATGGCGTCCCTACCTGGGTATCCTTCCGCACATTGAGGATGAATTGGCTGATCTCTGGCGTAAACAGCTGAGTTACAGCCACGCTTCCAGTCCCTCCTATCAGGACTCGCTTGGAGACACGGTTGAATCTTCGAACGATCGTTCAAGCTATTCCGCAAGATGTGTATCAAACAACGACCTGACTCGTCATCCTCCAGTACATTCTACGGACATCTGGAACCCCAACGACGCGGAAATTGTACGCGACTCTCCCTTGGCGTCGAAGGTTCCAACTCCAGTCCACAAACGACAGCGAAGGATTACCTCAAAGCGTCGATACCATAACCAGCGTAGACGGCAACTCAGGAAACGGGCCAACATGCGGATTTAATTTCCCATCATATTCTTTTACAGCCACCATGAAACTGCGCGACCTGCTGATGTTTTCCTTGTTCCTGGTCTTGCTGCCTGCCAAAGGATCCCACTCTCTAGTGTTCCAGCCTCGAGGAAGGTTGATCTTCATGGAGGGAGAATGGGTGGTGCACCTGAGTCTTAACATCGACCACCTAAGAAAGGCGCTAAAGGATCTGCAGGACCAGTGTCTGGCGTTTCACCTCATTTCCAGTGGGACGAATACGCACCTTCGGGCAGCAGTGGATAATTTAGCACAAGCGTATGGCCAGAGTTTGTCCCAACGAATGATTCATATCATTCAAGAATTCAACTCCCTGTTCCATGCACCCCCCAACAGGAGAATTAATAGAGGACTATTTGATGGAATAGGTATGGGATTGCATTATTTAACAGGGGTCGCAACAGACAAGCAACTGCTAGGGGTGCAGCGAGAATTAGCCAAACTTGCCGAGCGGACTGAAGACTTAGGGAAAGCTAGAATAACGTTTCTAAACCGAACTTCCGAAACATTACGGCGGCATGATTTAATGTTGTCGCAAACCGCGAACGCGTTGCAGGGACTCCACCAGCTTCTTAATCACTCCGAAAATTCATTCGCCCAGGTAGCTGCAGACAATCGTCTTTTAACTAATCTCTCGAACCATCTTCACTCTAGCTACGCTGCTATTAACTTCCACGTAGACGAATTTCAGCGGGAAGTACGTCATATCCGATCTATCGCTATGCTCGCAGGCCTGGGGAGGTTAACTCCCGAGATCCTTCCTCCTACCCAATTATTCAGTCTCCTGGCAGATGCTCGTTCACAACTTAACGAAGGGCTCGACTTCGCACTACTGGATGGGAACAGCCCGCTGTCCATCTACCATACGGCAGAAGTCCACGCAATATCTCCAGCGGAAAACTTTCTCGTGGTTATCCTGCTGCCCCTCGCAAGGAAGGGAGCCGACTTCCAGGTGTTCGAGGCAATACCTCTGCCTACACGAGTCCCCGGGAGCCGGCATGCTGTGCTGATAAACCCGGAAGAACCTTACCTCGCGGTATCTGGGAAACTGGACAAATTCGTCCTCCTACCAAGAAGCTACAAGGAAAACTGCTTGAAGGACAAGCCCTACATCTGCCACCCCACCTTTCCCATACATAGTAACAGCTCCAGGTCCTGTAGCATGGCGGTGTACCGTAATGACAGTATGTCCATCAGACAAAAATTGTGAACTTCATCTCGCGCAATCCCCTTACAGAAAGTACGTTAAAGGGAATAAACCTGGGCAATGGATTTTCAGTGTAAGCGAATGGGCATCTCTGAACGTCACGTGTCCGAAAAATTTCTCAAAGGTTCTCCTAACAGGCCAAGGTAAGCTTTCCCTGTCCACAGGATGCACGGCAAACGATGGCACATACACTTTAATGGGGGCTCCAAGCATTTTCAATAGTGAAATTTCTCAACTCACGAACATCGTTATTGACCCAATACCCAGCTTTTCCCACAACTCATCAGATTCATCCTTCGCCAACCTCATCCTTGGCTCTAGCAACCTGACAGACCTGCTGACATCCATCGAGCGACTAAACACGCATGAAGTGCCAACCGTATCACTGGCCGAAGTATCCCGCCACACGAAGCTTCTGGCGCCTTTGGAGGCTGATATCCAGACAATCCACTACGCAGGGATACCTGTTGGGCTCATCCTGGGCGTGGGAGTCACCGCCACTTCTCTATGGAGCTGCAGAAGGAGAAGATTCCACAACCCTCCAGCAGTTGCTACCCCATCAGCGCCCTCCATCAGCCTTTATAACATCTCCAGGTCCGGCGACGGGCCCACCAACTTCATCCCCCCAAGCAATGCCCCTCTGTTCCCAGTGTTAGCCTTGAGTGTTTACTGTTTAGTGATGAGTGTTAATGTTCTATATTAAAAATGGAGCCCCTATGGGAAGTGAAGTTCTTTTTTTTTGTGTATGTGTAGGATTAAGCAATAGTAAGTGACATCAGTTTATATGTTTCCTCTTTTCTTGTAAAGGGTGTTTCACATGTGTATATATTTTAAGTTTTGTATGTTGTATCCTGGTGGCTCGACGTTAGTGACATTGAAGATCGTTACTCTAAGTTGATCGAACGTTTATTGAGCTATTACAGTTACCAGAATATAAATGAAATAAGCGAGGGACCGGATAACATGGCCAACCGATTGAGGACCGAGCGGTCGCGGAGATAAGGTGCTCGCTCTAAAGCATAGTTGGGCTGAAGGCCCGGAGTCCAAATTGTGCCTTCCTTATAATTCTTTTCGGAAGGCCCAAAGGGCACCACCGAAACATAGGAGGGTGAGGGTTGCCAGAGTCAGCTCAGGATGCATCATCGTTGATAATATGCCTCATCCTCCTATGTTTCGGTGGTGCCCTTTGGTCCTTCCGAAAAGAATTATAAGGAAGGCACAATTTGGACTCCGGGCCTTCAGCCCAACTATGCTTTAGAGCGAGCACCTTATCTCCGCGACCGCTCGGTCCTCAATCGGTTGGCCATGTTATCCGGTCCCTCGCTTATTTCATTTATATTCTGGTAACTGTAATAGCTCAATAAACGTTCGATCAACTTAGAGTAACGATCTTCAATGTCACTACGACAATAGGAAGAAGGTGTGGACAGCAAAGAAGTCCCTTAAGGGTTCCGGAATCCTGATTACGGAATCCCTGACAGCAGCCAGAAATGAGGTACTGTGGGCTGCAAAGGACCTGGTACAATGCTTGGACGCAGGACGGCGTTTTCCTCCGCCCAGACGGGAGCAAGGTGTACGCAACAACATTAAGAGAAGTGAACGCCAAGAAAAATCAATGGACTCCGAAAGACAACAGGTAGGAGAGTAAGCAAGGTTAGAGAATAAATAACTAATAAAACAAAGGACAAGACCCCGATAGACCCAGGAAAGTACAGGAGACGTTAACATATTAAGAGTATCCAGGATAAGGCGGAGAAACAAGGACCAAAGGACCAGACGAAATTTCAAAGGAAAGCGGGCGAAGAACAGCAGCAGTTTCATCAGTGTTTCCCCCAAGTGAAGTACATCCCTTTATCGTGTATTTCCCGTATCTGTGAAGTGCAGTGTTTTATCGTGTCGTGAGGTCTCTTAGTGCTATTCCCCCAGATTCGTAGTTTCTTAGTGATAGAAGTATTAATATCAGTAAAAATTTGTGATTAGTCTTCCCCAGTGTCGTGTGGTGCATCGTGCTCAGAAATAAAGACAGTCGTGGTTGTCGTCCGAATAATACAAAAATACTGTTGAACGATTAATTTAATTCCTTCATCTAAATCGTAGTAAACTTTTTCCTTCTCGCTTTCCCTCTATCGGAAAGGAATATCATTCTTTTCTCCACGTCGTGAAAACATCGTGTTTCTCTCCTTTCTTTTTAATGCTGAACTTTGCCTCTCGAACTTGCTAAAATATTTCTTTTCTATTCTCTCTAACCTTCGTTTTAACAACTTGAAATCTCACTCAGTTCTACTCGGTCGCATTAGCTCAGCCTTTGTTAGAAGACAATGTACCAAACCGCTCGTCNAATGGGTGGGTCAGATATTGAAAGGAGAGGGATTGCTGAAGAACGTAATAGAGGGTAGAATGCAAGGGAAAAGACAGAGGGGAAGGCAAAGGCAAAAAATGTTAGATGACATGAATGGTGAGGTGAGTAGTTTAATTTTCTTCATTCGAGAGACATCAATTGGCTTCGTCTGTTCGCATCTTAATTGAATGCAAAGATAGTCCTTCTTAAGTCAAATCAGTATTCTTCATTTTCAAGAATATTGGTAACTGTAAAACGTGTATAAATTTATCAGACAGCATTTTCCGTTGCATCAATTTCATGTCGCTCTAGCATTCCAAGTAAAGGTCCAAGGAATATGACCCAACTTTTTACCTGTGACGTCTCTTGTTATCGAAAATTATTCGCGGCTTTCCGATGTATTCTTTAGTTTAACGATAACATATTTGCCTAATACACCGCCGTGTACCCTGCTTTCCAGCGAAACGAGTGACGTCTGAGGAGAAGGGACAGATAACATGGGAAGTTTTGCTCTCCTCTTATCAGCAAGGACTCCCTTCTTACCGTGTTTCGATTGCTTGAGACTTTCCTTCGACGATTAAGTCTGCTTCGGGACCTAATCCTGGCAATGGCGATGCATTTCTTCACCGATTAATTATTTTACATTTTAAAAAATGAATTCGTCTTTACAATACACGAAGAGACATAGCTCAAAATATTTCGCGACGGTATCTGAAGAGATGAAGTTGTGAAAAGAAGGAAAGCACGAATCTAATTTTTTTTTGTGCAATGTATTTTGTAAAGGATTCGTTTATGGTCATAATTGCAGCATAACTCATGAAACGAAATATATCATATTTCCGCGCTCTCATCAACTCCCTCAAGACATCCTTAGAATCGAGAATCATCAATTTGTCTTCTTGCAGTAAGGATGCACGGGAAAGTCATGAATCCTCATTAGAAGACCTAAGCGTTGGTAAAGAGATCTCAAGGAGATGCGATGCTGAACTTTTGCAAATAAATATACTGGTTTTCATAAATAAGATACAAGGGGCTTCAATCACTCTTAAACTGATGCAATACTTAAGTACTGTAAGAAAAACGGCGGGTTTGTCGATTACTTCCTGGAATATGGATTACTATCCGCTTTTGGTCTGGCCGAGTCTCTTTGAATGTCATTCCATTTGCTTACCACTATAGATTTAAAGCCTTAACCTTTTCTCCTAGAAACTCTCCCGCTATGTATTCATATCTTCCTTGTGCGCTTATTCACAATACCTACCACGGAGCACCTGCTGTTAGCTGGTTCCTTCAGCCATTTATTCTCCGCGGCCCTTGGTTTCCTTTCGTTTTACGCACTCCTTTGGGTTTTCCCTTGCTTGCTTATAGTTTCTCAAACCCTCTATCCACTGCTAATTCAAGAAGTAGATATTACACACTGAAATACACCTTCAGTACTTGAAGTTGTTTGAGGAAGAAAGGATTTTACCCTCGCTTCATAAATAGCTCCCCTACATAAGTAAGCGAAAGATTTTCATGTCAATCGGCTTATTCTCATGTAAAGATCGAGTTATTTGCCTCTGCAATAAATAATATAATCATGCGGAAGAAATTTTATAAGCATCCATTCACAATTAAAGTGTGTGTGTCTATTCTTATTCTAAAGCAGCAAACGGGACGGATAGGGATTTCTATGGTATGCTTTA
>KZ309532.1:79122-91346 GCA_000376725.2 Ladona fulva
TTTTATTAGAGAATAATTGAGACGGCAAAATTAACTTTACCCGATACGTCCGGAGAAGAGTAAATTACTCGTCAGATTCGGGCCAAAATAAGAAAATCCGACTTTCATTCTTTTTTAGGCCTTATACTGCTAAACTAGTAAAAAGCAACAATACATTTTAACAAGATTTTATGTTCATAATAACGATACAAAAGTGTTCCACGTGTTTACAACGATTTAAAGAGGCGCCTTCAAAGTGTTTCACTCAGCTCCGTCCTTCCAACAGCCAATAGAATGCGGAGAAAAGTTTAACCTCAATCTCTCTACATGCTTCACGCAAGTTATGCGGGTTGCGTCCGAGGTGGTAAGATTTATGTGGAACTGGGTGTATAAACATGGTGTCTTTATTGTCTAATGCTTTTCATTATAATTTTCCTTGAATACCATTCTAATCATTCTCCAATTTTACTTTCCTTTTAGGCAGTGGAATGAGCTGCAGAAATTGAGGAGTAAACTGAAGAAAAAGGTTGACACTAAAGCCTCTAAAGGAAGGAAAATAAGATATGTTGTGCATTCAAGTTTAGTCAACTTTATGGCACCGGTTCCATTGAGCTGGAATGATTCTGCAATGGATGATTTATTTAGGTCCTTATTTGGTAAGGGGGAGTGAAGGTTGGATTTCTGATTAATCTCTGATACAAATATTGAGAGAAAGACTTGTTTGAACTCAAGAAAATTGGTAATGATTTGTACAGTAATTTGAATTTTATCAACACTCATGGAAAGTGAAAGCTTAGTAAACCCATAGAAAAAAGCACATTAAAATAATTTTTTAAATTGGAAATACCGCTGTTTTTATTGCTTCATTATCAGGAAAACAATCAGATTTGGTACATTCCTCACCAAACAATGACTATAGAAGATTCCTAGACTAATAGTCCAAATAGTTACAAAATGGCAGGAGTTCTCAAAAAAGTTTGGAATTCGTGGCATACTTGGTCAAATACCCATTTCTCAAAGAGTTCGAAACATAAATTGCATTGCATATACTCATTTCAAAGCCCATAAGTAGAGATTTCCTTTTGTGTGGGACTTGATTTCAATTCTTAGAGACAATGTCTAGTTTTTTGCAAACTAACTTTTTTAATTGATTTTAAACTGAAAATATTCACCTCTGGTTTAAAAAAATCATCACTAAAATTTACTGTAAATGTTGAAAATATAAAAACATAAACAGAATGTTACATTAACAAAATATTTTTCCTCTGGATCAAGGTGCTGTACTGTTCACTTCCTGCATAAGTACTCTAATTACAGTCCCTTGAATCAGCCTCTCTTTCTAGCTAATCAATTTCTCAACAATTAATGCAAGTTATGTCTTGAGACTGGAGTGAATCACTGGAAATATTTTCCTTATTAGTATATTTTTTCTAAGAATGTTGGTGTAAGCGTCTTATAAAAGTTTAAGTCGATTAAATCACTTTGGGAATTTACAACTGGGTTATATGGTAAATTAACTGATTGTAAGAATCTTCAAAGTCTGTGGCATTTCCTTGCTACAATTAGAATTTAGAATGATGTATGTTAGACTGCATAATATTTCATGTTGTGCAGTTTTAAATTTCTTTTGTATTTAGTTTTGGGTGTGTTATAAATCAATACCTCTATCTCGGCTTCAATAGATAACAAATTACACAAATCGCTAAGTGACCTTTTATCTGATTGAAGTTTTAACCATATCTTTAACAGTACTTCTATAGAAGTACAATGAAGGAGAAATCTCGGCAGTGTACTGGCTGCTTTAATCCCTTTAGATTACCAAATCACCTTAGAAAGAATGTGTTGTGTGCTTTTGTGGATGCTTACAAAAGTGAGCCATCCTCTATCAAAGGGCTTGTGATATGTGTGTGGTCAAGAATTTCCTTTTGGGAATGAGTGTGATGATGAGACCAATATTAGGGGTGTATCAGATCTAAGAGATGTGAAACTGTAGAATGACCATTTATAGTGAAAATGACTCTTCTAAGTTAGAGAGGATCATAGATGAATGATAGTCTCATTTCATTAGATGTCTTTCTGATTACAAAAAGGAGGATTCATTGGAAGTTATATCATGGAAGAAAGTAAAGAAGATACAGTGGGCACCATCCAGTTAGGTGTTCCACATGTATGACGAGATTACAAGAGGAATCTGATGATATTCTTAAAATAGACAGAGGTATATTGTTCTACAAGCAGCAGAAGCAAAGAATTTACTATATTTGAAGACTGATCTCATAGTAAAATTGACATAAGTGTCAGTACTGTCAATCATATGATTTGGGTCTCTGAAAGGGGAATCCTGTGAACACCCAATCAAAGTATCAGAGGGGTTTTAGATGAAGAAATTGTGGCATTAATTAAAAAGTTTTATCTTTCTGACAAAATAAGTCTCATAGTGCCAGGAAAGGACTTATTTCAATAGCAGAAGGTGGGGAATGTGTGCTAATTCAAAAAAGAATGGTACATCCTAAGCAATATCAAAGAGGCTTATTACCACTTTAAGGAAAAATACATTGGAGTCAAAATCTGGAGAGAACATTCTTCTTGCCTAAAACACAGGGAATAAAATTAACAGGACACAAAATGTTTAGTCATAGGAGACTTATTCCTTGGTGTTGCTCGATGCAATCCAAGTTCATTCAACCAATTACATATTACATTGATATTACACCAATTCATAATATACTACAGAAGTGACTTTGCTGTTAAAAGCTAGAGCTTCATTGCTATTTCTGAGAGCCTTAAGCATGATATAATAGCTTTCCATTTATTCTTACAAAAGCTGATTTCTTTTCTCAAGGAAGAGTTGGGAGATATATCTAAAATTGTGTACCCTTTTAATGGAGCCAGCTCTCAGTAAATAAAAAGAATTTCATACCACAAGGAGGATTTTGGAATCAGAGTGGAATAGCATTTCTTTGCCATGCCACACAGTGACACACACACGGACCTTGTGATGGATGGCATACTCAAAAGATAAGATAGGAAGAGGCAACTCTTCTAAGGTTAGATAATCAAATATATAAACCAGATGAACTATTTTTATGGGCATCTGAAAATTAACATTACAAAAAAGTTTACTTCTTTATTGAAAAAGATTCTTCAGAAAAAGTATGAACTTCTGTGTCTAATTTTAAATTGACAGAAAAATGTATCAGATGCTCTTAGGAAGCTATCGTAAGAATAGACAATAGACAACAAGAGAATGCCTCCTATGGCATTTTGGGGAGTAATGTTTGCAGAAGGAACCACTGACCAAGAAGACAGCTTAAGGAGGCAAAAAGACCACAGAGAGCAGATGTTGATTACCTTTTGCCTAAGGTTTTACCACTAAACAATATATGTAGATTTCCATAGTTACTTGTTTACTTCAAATAACAGGCTGATTTAGTCCCTTATGGCATGTTTCCTGTAGTAGTAGAAGTAGAATATTTATATATTATAATAATAAAAAAGTAGAAATAGAATAAAAAAAGGCGTTTCCTATTGACTGCAAACTTAATATTTTATAATTATTATATTTCTACTGAAAATCATTAACAGTGGAAACTCAATTTTTACTGTTTGAAATAATAACTAACGATAATTATCATTGTTGTGTCCTGTTCATCAATTTCAAATGTAACTTTCATTCATTAAAATTGTTTTCCTTGTTTTGAGGATTGGTCATATTAAAATAAATTAACCTGGAAAAATTAAAAGCTGTTTCATGATTTGAATTTATTGACTTGGATACTTATTAGAATACATTATTTTTTTTAATAGATCTTTGGTATTTTTGTTTTCTCTGCCTGCCTATTTCTGAGACCCACCGATCATTATTATTCAATCCTTCCATTGCTCTGCTACACTTTTCCAGTCATCTCTATTTTCTGCTTTTCTTTCCAATTGCATGTAGTTGGTACAGTCAACCTCTTCCATTAATTCTACTGATCATTAATTTGAGGAAATATTCTCTCACATTAGCATTATGACTTTGAAAAGTAATTCACAAGTTTTTAGAGGCTCAAAATAAGTTTTTTTTTCACACTTACTTTTTACTGAGGGGCTCCACTTTTGGTGTTGAGGATGAGAAGTACATTTTTTGCTTCTAAACTGAAGATGAATAATTTAAGACAATAGTTCTAGTCAAACAAAATTTGCGAAAGTTTTTTCTCTACCTTTAAGTGGGTAAAATCTTGATAGTTGAAATTTAATTCTTCTAATCCATCCAATGAAAAATTTTCAAGTCCTCAAATTGATCTATCCTAAATAAATTATGCTTTTATGATAAATAAGTTATTTCATCAATAAAATTTTACATTTCCTTTCCAACCTGAGAAGAGGAAGTTAATGAATGTAACTCATGATTAGAAGAGGACCCAGCAAATTATAGATCAATATTATTAACATTGCCATGTAATGGGTCATGTCATTATTAGCCCTCTCGTGAAGTTCTTGCATAGAACTCATTTCCTCAGTAAGCGCAGTCCTCTCAAAAGTTTTCTAATGATTTCTGGTTGGTTGTCCCAGTATTCTGAAACTCACGTCTTTGCTCCATCTGTGTAATGGATGATTTAACCCTTAAGCGCGCAAGAAACTGCAGAAGCTACCTATCTCTTGAAAGTTTGCACAATGCGAATGTTAAGCTCAATTATCCAGAAAATGAAATATTTTTGTTAATGGCTAATTTTTCATAAACAATTTCGAAATTTTAGCCTTTTCTTATTTAAGTTTAAAGCATTTAGAATAACANCTATAATTACCTGGGTCGTCCTTTAATCCTTTTTTGTAAACGGGCGTAACATTCGCTAATTTCCAATCCATTGGGACGCTGGCTTCATATTATTTTGTGTAATTACCGGCACCAGTCCGAATTGTCTTTGCTATTATTGTAATGTTAATTGAGGGTTATTAGTATTGTGGCTTATGGTTTAATATTATTTGTTAATTACACTGGTGACTTTATTTTCGATGTTTTCTTTGGCTTTCTACCACCTGTGATATCCAATTGATAGATCACAAAAATAATCTAATGCACTGTTCTGGTGGATTTTCTGGAATTTGAATGTCTTCAGAATTTTCCTGATCTACCCAGAGCGGTGCATGTTAAATGATATTTCTTGTCATCCATTTTTGTGTTAACTGGTTTCCTCATCACTTACATTCAGAAGTGTAAGGTAGTATAAATAAAGTGCTAGTTAAGTTACAGATGTACACCCAGTTCCACATAAATCTTACCACCCTGTATGAAGGGGCAGTGAGTTTTAAGCCAGCGAGCCTTGAGAAGAGAGAGAGGAAAAACAGGGAGGATATACTTCGTGTCCTAACTCCACTTGCAGTGTTTGAAAGGATTTTTTTATGTTATTAATATTAAAATCATTTATTAGTTTCCATGGTTTGGTGGCATTAACGTAGCAGAATAGTATTATACCAACACCGATGTCGGAATGCATGAATTCAGTGGTTTAAAATAGGTTGTCACGATTTCGTATTATATCTAAGCTTTCCGTCTCACAAAGAGAGGTACTTTCGCCGATGAGATCTCGTTATTTCCGAAGCAAGCGGGGAGGAGGCCAGTGACCTTGAAAATTTTGAGTTGAGCCGTCACCATAGGTGACGGCTAGAACAGCATTTGAGGGATATATCCACAAAGCCTGTCTCTGAGCCAGCTTCTGTTCAAGACTGGAAGGGGAGAAAGAAAATTTCCGCGCGCTTTGAGTTACTGTCGGACCAAAAATGTATAGACCTTGAATACGACGCGTTTCCTGACGAAGATCCTTGGTCGTAAATAGACATATTATACATCGTTCTAAAGAGCAATTATTTGCCTTTAAAATGATATACANCCTTGTATAAGTACTCTCACACTAGGGATTTTCTATCAACACGTGTAAGATGTCCTCTGTAAACACAGATCAGGAGCGAAAATGGTCCGAAGATTATAAGAACCTAAGCCACTTGAACTGTTCTGAGACCAAGCCACTTGAAAGGGCCTAAGCGTGAGACGTCTCCCTCAAGTGATTCAATGCAACAGCTGTTAGAAAAGACAGAAAAATTTTTCTTTTTCTTATCTATTTCCATAATAATTATGAGAACAGATTTTTTAAAATTTTTAACTAAGATATGTGGAAAAACGTAGTTAATCCCACTCTATAACAACAACACATGAAAAAAGAAACTATTAACCCGAAGGATTTCCTCGGTAGGGGGGGTTGGGAAGTATAGATCCCATTGCGCGCTTGAGGGTTAAACAATTTTACAGTAAAATATCAAATTTATAGATCCGACTGCAATGACTGGAGTATCACTTATAGTCTACTGCCAAACTTCCTTTTTACAACTTCTTTCCCAAAGTATATCAGATCTTTGCCACTTAAACTTGAACGAAAACTACTCCTCTCCTTCATTACTGACCCAAAGAAAGACTTGTGAAAGAAATCCATTAATACCAACAGTTTTCTACAATATATGGGAATGTTCACTAAAAATCCCATGCTTCTCTTTAATACCTTGAATTTCTTCTTGGCAAGCTCCTCTCCTCTTGTACTAATATAAAGTGTCATTACAACTGACGATGATTTTGTCTTATATTTTGGGGAATCATACAACTTTGCATTCCTTTAAGATTATTTTTGGCATTCACCTTCTCTTTATTTTGCATAATTACTTCTATAAATTCTCCTTCAAGTACAAGCTGAAGAAAAGGACAGAGCCTTGTAATCTCTCTTGTCCTCTATGATAAAGAGCCTTTATTTTTAATTCCAAGCTTTTTGGTATACAGTTGAAGCTGGAGAAGAGAGCATACAAGGGACCAGTACTTTTATCTCAGTTATAGAAGAGCAGTTTCACTCACCTATAGAGGTTTTCATTGATCCAGGGCCACTCTCACTGACAAGGTGAGAAGATAACAAGATTTACTTATGTAAATGGGCCTTAGTTTATTTGTAATAAATGATTTTCTTTTCATATTTTTCAGCCATTCAAACCCATCGTGCAATGGGTTGGTGTAGTGGTTACTGTGTGCTGTAGAGGAGCTGAGTGTGAGTTCGATTAGTGACCTTTTTTTCTTTCTTATTTTTTGCCATTGAATTTATTTTTTCATAAAGCCGTATTTAATCACTCACTGACAGACAAAAATTCATTATTTGAATTAATGTATATGATTGAAACTGTATCGGAGAGAGGCCCGAGTTTAAATGGCTGAAAAATACGAAAAGCATTTTTTACAAATAAACTAAGGCCCATTTACATGAACCCCATTTCACCACCTCTAATATAAAAAATATTTCATTCAAATTGTATATTTGGTGGTTTCCCATTATGAGAGAGGTATTAAAAGAAACAGGATAAGGTATGAGCAGGGAATCTATAAATAGACTTATTATGTAATTTTCAAAATAATTTATTATGTAACAGTGTTACCAGAGATGCCAATTTATTTTTGATAGTCCCTAAATGCAAGCATAAAAATAAATAGAAGGCATTAAATTCATGAAAAAGATCGCTAAAAACTATTATGGTACATGTTCACTTAAATATGAACTGTATGAATTACAGACATAATATGAACTTAAAAGCCCAGTATTATAATGATTACTTAAAATAGATTTGAACTGAAGTTCACTTTAGGGACCAGTATTATGTTTTGATAAAGTTAAAGTGAAGGTTATTTTTAATCTCCTAAGTATATTATGAACAAGCATGGAGGTTAACAATACTCCTTATTTTAAATAAAATGGAACAATATAAAACTGGCACTAAAGTGAACTATAGTTCAAGTCCCTTTTAAGTACGTACATATTATAATATCAGATCTAATTCTTGTACCAAGTTAATGCTATTTTATATTATGGAAAAATAGAAAAATGTTATTCTATGAGAAATAGAGGAGTGTAAGTGCAAAATAACATGAGTGACACAGGAAAATGGATAAGTGTGACTTTGCGCAAGATGTTGCGCACCCAGGAAAAATCCCAAGGAAGAATGGACTTGAAAAAAGTCTGATGGGACCAGGAATCGAACCCAGGTCTCCCAATTGCCGGTCGGGAGCTGTGTGTGATCACTTTATGTGGCCAGTGCTTCTATGAAGCCGAGACCACGAACAATGCCACCATGTGGACGAACTCGCAACGTCCTTGCCGACAAAGTATCCCGAATAGCTTGGAGAAATGCTCTGCCGGGATAGCTCAACAGACAGAGCACCCTACTGGCAATTGGGAGACCTGGGTTCGATTCCAGGTCCCGTCAGACTTTTTTCAAGTCCATTCTTCCTTGAGAATGATGAGTGAAGTGCAAGATGAAGAACGAAAATAATTTACTATATCTAGTACTGAATCGCTGAATTTGCATCAATTTTACATCTCTCTTGTGAGTCTTTACAAAGGGATTTCACCACACAAATGACTAATAAGCAACAAAATATACCACATATTATACAATTCCTTAACTTTATTCCTGAAATACAGATAACAAAGAAGATGAATTTCTTGAGACAAAATTGGATTCAAAAGCATAATTTAAAACATTTTCTAAAAACAATAGATTCTTGGTTAATGTGCAAAAACCAATCAAAAAACATTTTTACAATGATATTACCATTTGCATAACAAAAATGAAATATTTTTGGAATAGATACATTATATGTATGGAATAATTTGTGCATCTGAATTGAGTTAAGAGATGAAGTTTACTGAAATGAAGAAGCCCAGGGAGCACTCATTGGCTGTGGATTTTGCAAGTATGACATAACCACTGCTGATATGGATAACCTGAGATAAGATAGACACAATTAGAAACAATTTCTCCCTTCTTAACTAATTTAATGGTAAATGGTAAAACTTACATAAAACTACTTAAAATCTGCTTTGTGTCATCATTCACTCTCGAATTAGCAAAGCTAATGCAGGAGCAATATAAGGCAACCCAAGCACACCATTTGAGCTGAAAAAAAAAGTTTATCCATCAGTTAAAGACATATTTGATTCTACTACATACTAGCTGAAGTGCCTGTTGATTCTCAACAGGGTTACAGAGATAGGATTAAGTAAGTAGTTTATTAGTACAAAAGAGAAAGTAACGTCAAATATCACAAGATGTACGGCTATTTCATCAAAATTCTCACAATTTCAAATTGAAATCAATGTTATATTAATATAGAATGTTCATTCAATTTCCCCTCTTTAGGTGCTTAACTCATTTTCATACAGCTATTCTTTTTAATTTAATTTTCCAGAAGAAATAAAGCCTGCAAGCAGTAAAAGTGAACTTTATATGTATTTCTTACGGGAAATATTTTCCTTCTAGGATCGAACCAAGGATTAAAAGGCATATGAAAAGTAGCTATAATCTGTGTGGGGTAGAGATGTAATAATGTGCCAATCTTGAAAGTTGGAAAATGTTTAGTTGTAGCGTTTAAGGGAAAAATAAAGTTTCCCCTCCCCTACTTTCCCCATCCCTCTCTCCTTCACCTCTTGTCTATAACATCATAACAAATTCCATTTAAACATCGAAAGATGTAAGATAGTGGGATAAATTGTAGTCTGTGTCAATTCAGGATATTTGAGGGGTGATGAAAATAAAGTGGAATTTTTAAATATCCCGGGCTGTATAATTCCAATTGTCAAATTAGTAAGGTTGGAAAGATAGGCAAATTGTGTAAAATTAGTACACCTAATTCCACATAAATCTTACCATTTACGGTAAGATTATGGACACAACCCACATAACTAGCGTGAAGCACGAAAAGAGAGTAAAGTTTTCTCCACATTCTATTGGCTGTTGAAAGGAGGGAGCTGAGTGAAACACTTTGTCGGCACCATTTTAAATCATTGTGAAACACATTGAAGGCTATTATAATATCATTATTATCATAAAATCTTTTTAAAATTTAGTGTAGCTTTTTACTATGTTAGCAGTATAGTACTAAAAAAGAAGAAAGGTTGGATTTCCTCAATTAGGCCTGATTCTTACAATTAAATTACTCTTCTCCGGACTTATATGGTAAAATTGTTTTTGCTGCCTCAATTATCCTCTAAGAAAAATATGACATCATTGCATTATTGAAAATAACTATTTAATTACATTTTATGCTCTTCATATCTGTAAGACTAACTTCTCCATTAGAAATAATCTATGGTAGCTTTTAAAATATAAGATTATTAAGAGGAAGTTCACTACCATGAATTAAGTCAAACATGAACAAAAACTCACCAACAGATGAAGATAAATAACAATATGGAATAAGAAGGCAATCAACTGTATTTCAACTCATTTAGCAGAAAAATGCTCTCGAGAAGGGGAATTAAAAAACTGCAAAACCTACTAATGAAAGCTAGGACGAAAGACATTATCTGGACAAATACACTGTAAAACAATCGTTCAAGCTTAACCTGTAGAAGAACTCTCAAAATTAAAAAACATGACATGTTACTAGGTAGTAAAACAAGTAAATTGCAATGAAATAAATCAAATAATTATATGAAATATTACGAAAATTTAAATACCAACAAATCAATAGAAACAATATACAATATTAACTGTCACGCTATCATGCTGATATCTAAGGTGTGTGTNCAGAAATCGAAGATTTGGGTTTCCCCCGAGGTGCCAAATTCCTTGGATATTCCCAATCTAGAACAATATAGAAGAGTGAGCCTTTGGGTGTCTCATTGAGAGGCCATAAAATTGAGAAAGGACAAGAACGGGGAAGAAAGAGCAGGTCAAACGTAGAAATACGTTTTTCCCATAGTCCTCTTAGAATAACGTAGAAGTACGTTTCCTGCAGCTGAAGGGTTAATTAATTTACAATGAAATAGCACCAACACTCTAGTAACACTTTTCTGAAAATACTGAGCCAGTTCCATAACAAATATCCATGTAATTAAATCAGGTTTATTTTTATTGCAAAACAATGCTGACCAAATCTTTATATGGTGCTAAATCTCTCTCTTGCTTTAACTTATTTAACTCCCATGTAATCTTCCTCGCTATAACTTCTGCCATAAGCAATCCAACCCTCAGTATCTTTTTCTGTGTTTATTGCGGCGTGTCAGTTGTAGTAGAAGTATTGTTAAAAGTGCTTCGACAGCTAAGGACATTTCACACGTGAACCCCCACCGGGACCGTTTAGGCAAACTCGTTGCCCACTTGGCTATCTGGGAGCAGATGGCATGTCAGTTCTTTAATAGGTCACACAATTACATATGGCAGCAACTGACTTGAAATGATAGTGAGATTTGGCGCAGTTTGTGACAAATTCTCATCTGGGTTTTTCCCACTTCATCCAGAGGTAAGGGAAGACTTTTCCTGTTACCCTAGCCCTTCTCATTCCTCTCTTTATTTCCATTTTCTTTTGTTTTGCCCATCAAATGCTGTTGTCTGTTTTCCCAAAGGAACCATAGAATTGACGATGGGTGAAGCTGAACTCTGACGAGAAAAACAACCTTTTTGGCATGTTGCGGTTGGTCATACTGACTGACTGAAAATCTTAAATGGGGAAAACACATCGAGGACATTGTTTCAAAGGCTTATAGGAATCTCCATTTCGTAATGAGGAACCTAAAACGAAGTGGGAAGGGTGTCAAGGAAAGAGCGTACAAATCCCTGGTCAGGCCGATAGTAGAATATGGAACGAATATTTGGGATCCCCACAAAACAGGTCTTAATAAAAAGCTCGAAGGCATGCAAAGAAAGGCGGCTAGGTACGTAGTCGGCAATCACAGGAAAACAGAAAGTGTAAGTAAAATGCTAGCTCATTTGAAGTGGGATTCATTAGAGTCGATACGGAAAATATTTAGATTAGCCGGGATGTACAAAGCATGGAATTCCGCGGAGGGGTGGGGTGAACTGAAATCCAGGTTTAAGCTCCCTAGCTATATAGGACGAGGCAATCATGAATTAAAAATCAAAGAACGTGAACAGAAAACAGATATCGCGAAATACTCATTTGTTAATAGGGGTATTAGAGAATGGAACACTTTAGCTGGAGAAGTTCTCATTCCAATGCCGAAAAATGTAAAAATTTTTAAAAATAAGCTTAAATCTATTTTTAATCATTAATCTTCCATAGTTTAAAGCTGGAATTTAATTTTATGTAACTTTATAGTGTGTAGAATTAGCCTCTTGAATTATAACTTAATATTATGTACATGACTATATGGACTATCTACCATGTAAGCTAGCTTATACACTAACAATATTATCCTTGTATTGTATTATTATAA
>KZ309532.1:103899-119154 GCA_000376725.2 Ladona fulva
GCACATCTCGAGTATTGTATCCGGCACCATCTTGCTTATTCTATAGCAATAAACCTGTTAAGTTTATTCTGTGAACATCATTATTTAGAACACAACATTTGGCGACGAGGATGGGATCCATCAACAGTATTTTTTCGTAATCTTTTCGTCGTTGATCGGACTCCAGACCACGTGTGTTAGTGGGTAGTTATTTGTTCTGTGCCGGATTCCATCTAATTTCGTGTTATTTGTTTCTTTTATTCTTATCACTTGTCGTGGGTTTATTTTATTGCATTTATAATGTCTGAATTTGCTATGAAAATAGGAGAAATCCCCACTTTTTCGTCTGGGGAAGCTGAGGACTGGGAATTTTTTAAGTTACAGCTAGAATTCTTTTTCCAAGCTAATGGCATCACCGACGCGGAGAGAATGAAAGCCATTTTGTTTACGGCTCCGGGGAACTATGTGTTAAAGCAGTTGGTGAAACTCACGCGGCCAAGAACTTTGAACGAGATATCCTATACGGAAGCTATTAACATTTTAGATAATTATATTGCACCCAAACCTTGCCGATGGGTTTGTCGCGATCGTTTCCGCAATCGCAGGCAAGATTCTACGGAATCGGTGAATGATTACGTGGCCGAATTGCATCAGTTATCCCGCCATTGTGAGTATAAGGACGTAGATGATGAAATTTTGGGGCAGCTAATCACGGGATTGAGCGACATGAAGTTAAAAGAGTCGCTTTTGTCTATGCCGGACTTGACTCTCCCTAAAGCGTTAGAAAAGGCTTCAGCGTCGGAAGCAGTGCGTCTTCAAGTTGCCCAACTGTATGGAGATAGTTCATCGGAGGAACACGCAGTACTGAAAGCTACCGCCTACCGACGCCATCTCAGAGGACAACCAGCGCCCGCACAGCCGCGTCCAGCATCACCACCAATGCCGACCCGCGGACAACTATGTTACCACTGCGATGGACAGCATCCTTCCGAAGGATGCCGATTCTCTCGAGCCATATGCAGATACTGTCGAAAAAGGGGTCACATACTTCCGGCATGTTTTAAGCTGAAGCAGCTGGAACAGGAGAGAGAACAATCTTGGCAGGATCGCCAACGTCCAGTGCCGCGGAATACTGCGCGTCCTTTAGAGAGCCATCATCCTTCGCGCCCAGCATCCCGATGGACCAACGAGGCGTTTCAACACCGAGCATCAGGCAACCCAGAGTCTGCTAGTCACCATGTCATGCATGAGCCATCGCGCCCAGCATCCCGATGGACCAGCGAGGCGTTTCAACACCCAGCATCAAGCAACTCCGACCCTGCCAGCCCCCACGTCCTGGCTGAGTCATCTGATCTTCCCATTAATTCTCTCTTCCAGACGCGAGCATCGAATCCTTGTCCACTCTACCCCTCGCCTCACCCACCTGCTCTGTATATTTCTCTATTTATTGAGGGTTATCCATTTAAAATGGAGATTGATAGTGGTGCTGGCCTTTCTTTAATTGGTTGTAAATTATATAAAAAACATCTATCTCATATCCCTTTGCAGCCTCCCAGCATCAGGTTAAAAACTTGGTCCTCAGAGCAGTTACCCATTGCTGGGGAAATTCAAGTGGAAGTCCAAAGGCTGCACTACAAAGCCATACTGCCTCTAGTGGTGATGGCTGTAGATGGCCCAAGTCTTCTGGGACGATCCTGGTTTGAGGCAGTAGGAGTTCATGTGACAGGAGTGGAAAACTCCCCTTTCATTAGTCACATTACTAACCTACCATCTCAAGTAGAAAAATACTGTGAAGTTTTCTCCCCAGACCTAGGAAAATATTGTGGGCCAACAGCAAAACTCCACCTGAAAGAGAATGCCTGCCCAATGCACAGACGCCCAAGACCGGTACCCTTGGCTTTACTTCCAAGAGTGTCTGCAGAGCTGGAGAGGATGATAGACCAAGGGATACTAAAACCAGTTCCGGTGAGTGATTGGGCCACACCAATTGTCCATGTGCCTAAAAGAAATGGGGAAATAAGAATCTGTGGAGATTATAGCGGCACAGTAAATCGTGCTTCTCGAAGAGAGATATACCCTTTGCCATCCATGCAGGAGATGATGAGTAAATTGTCGGGAGGAAAATTCTTCACCAAGATTGACCTCTCTGAAGCTTTTTTGCAAATCCTAGTTGATGAGGAAACGTCGAAGGTGCTCACGCTAACAACCCATAAAGGCCTCTTCAAGATGACTAGATTACCCTTTGGTCTTTCTTCAGCCCCTACTATATTCCAAAAGGTAATGGAAACTGTATTGAGTGGTATTGAAGGCATCATAATTTACTTGGATGATATACTCATTCCCGCTAGGTCAGAGGATCAGTTGTGGGAAACGACTAGCCATGTTTTACAAAGATTACTTGAGGCTGGGCTCCGCCTTCGTTTGGAGAAATGTTCCTTTGCTGTTAGGGAAATTGAATTTCTTGGACTTTTTATCTCTCATGAGGGCATCTCTCCCCTTCCTGCAAAAGTTGAGCCATTGCTCTCTGCTCGTTCACCGCAATCGAAGGAGGAGTTACAAGTTTATTTAGGTATTATTAATTATTATGATCGCTTTTTCCCGAATAAGGCTATGAAATTTACGCGCTTGTACAATCTACTTAAGGAGGGAGTTCAGTGGAAATGGACTGAGGAGGAGGAGGATTGCATTTCTTATGTTAAACAGATATTGTCATCAGGTCCTGTGCTGCATCACTATGACAATTCCCTTCCAGTTATTATTGCCTGTGACGCTTCCCCCCATGGGGTTGGCGCTGTATTATCACACCTCCTTCACGATGGAACTGAAAGGNTATTTCTATTTATTAAGGTTGTATATGCCTGTAATTCCTCTTTGTATTCTTTTCTCACTGGTTAAATGGAAGATGAGACTTTATAGTCTCAATTTCGCCAAATAAAGTCCCATGTATGTATGTATGTATGTATATATGTTTTGTCACTAGTTATGAGCTATTTAATAAGTTCGGGATGGTTATTGACTTCATTCAGCAACCCTTGAGCAATGTTCATTCAGTGCTGCTTTTGGTCAAAATTCAATAATTTTGGGACAAAATTTTGCTGCCACCCAATTCATGCCCAGAACATCCGTAAAAATTGCTTGACATGAGAAAATGATATGCCAACCTCATCAACAACCGGTCTGATAGAGATTCGGCAATTGTCTATAATCAATTTCCTAACCTTTTCGATATTATCATCGGTTGTCGATGTGGTGGGACTCCAGGATGCTTGTCATCTTCAATGTCTTCACGACCCTCTTCAAAACGTTTGTACCACTTGTAAACGCTCGTTTTATTCATTGAACATTTGCCAAATGCAACATTTAACATTTCCAATGTGGTGCAGCACTTTATTCCATTTCTAACACAGAATTTAATGCAAATTCTTTGTTCCATATTTGCTGCAAGTCAAAGATTGCTGATCACAGCTAAACATATGTAACCTTTTTGACTGCCAGCAATAGACTAAGCTTTCAAAATGGATGCCCTTAACATTGTACGTTAGGGACATGTGTATGTGCATATGTATATGTATGTACGAATACCAGAAAAAAAATAAATTTGACAATTGGAATTATACAGCCTGGGAAATTAAAAAATTCTGCTTTTCTTTACGTATATAGATTACTGTTACTATCTTACGATCTCACTTACATAAATTTATTCAAAAGCACTGTTCCTTCATTCCTATGTATTTCTTATTCACAACTGATTCCTTCATAAAATATGCTTAGCATACTCAAAAATTAAATTTAATGCATCAAGACATGCTTCTATTATTTTGTTAATGATAGCTGTGTTACTATAATTTTCCTATTGATAGTTTTTTTACGATTAAGTCTTTGTTACTTTTTCACTATAAGTTGGTCTGTTTGCTAAAATAGAAATCTTGAATAAATTAAACAGAGCATTTGAAAACTCTGAAGGAAGAACTGGATAAACTCCTACAAAGGAAGATTTCACCCAGTGGGTTTGAAAATTTTGTCTTCAAGATAAATTTTGGAATAGAGTAGTGAATAGATAGAAAAAATGAAAGGAGCCTTTACTTGATTCAACCATCATTTCCATTTACCATCTTCCAATTTGTTCTTCCTTTATAACCAATTCACCACACTTTTTCG
This sequence comes from Ladona fulva, assembly GCA_000376725.2. NCBI lineage: Eukaryota > Metazoa > Arthropoda > Insecta > Odonata > Libellulidae > Ladona > Ladona fulva. The sequence continues at coordinate 108,037 of KZ309532.1, forward strand.
AAGCATCCTAAGTATTTATTACATTATTTATACTCATTCTTACAATTCTTGTTCAACAATCAACTTACCAGGGCCAAATTCATCATTCTTGAAAATAAATGGCTGGAGTTTAAGATCTCTGAGGAGAAGTGTGGTCTTGAGGAAGTCCTTTTCTTTGTAGCCTTCTTTAGGAACCAAATCTACTGAAGTCTCTGTGTGTGTACATAAGTAGGACCTTCCAACTGGAGTTGGGAACAGAAGAGATGCTTTATCCTTTGGAGTAGACATTCGTATGGTTTTACCTAAATAAATCGATAAATTGATAATTAAAATATTGTAAACTTTATAAATTAGAAGAAATCCAGAACTGTTGTGAGAATAAACTTCTCAAAATATTATAGAATTTTCCTTCATAAGGTAAATTCAAAATTGAAATGATTGGATAATAAATTGTTCTCTTTCTAAGTGCTGTACACTTCAGTTGACCCATGATTCTTGAGTTTTCAACTAACACAAAGACAACTTATGAATAATTTTACTTTAGAACAAATTCCTACTTTTCTGCAAACATTAAATGAATTGTTCAATCAGATATTCTTCTGAAATTGGAAAATACAGCCATACATTAGACTTCAAACAAATCAAAACATTCCAGTGTTTGAACAAAAAAATCAAGAAAAATTCAATCTGTATGTGATACTTCTATATGTTCAATCTACATTCATAATTAACAAATATGCTTACTGCTTGGATACCAACCATTTTATGTCTAAGTTGTCTTTCTCAGTAAGAGCATCTTTTAATATAGTTCATGAATTAATATTAATAATGTTGCAATTTAATAATTTAATTTATACCTTAAATCACAAGAACTTGCTGTTTAGGTTGATAGAAATTGGTATTTTTAGGGTCTGAAAATAATTTTTTTTTACTTTCTAACGTTTAAAATGTTTGATCTGAAAAATTCAGAACTCAAACAGTTCACATAAACTAATTAAGTTCAATTTCTAAGGCACCACTATTTACTAAAAGATAAAAATTCTTACCTGGATGAGGAATATGTTCGAATAATTTCTCATTGGTGTTGAAGCTCAGGTCTATCTTCTCAACGTACCAACGTTCACCCCCTGGAGTCTAAATAAAACAATCGATGAGCATTCACGGAGTAACATTTAACCAAACATAACAGGTATATCACCTTCCTCTTTATCTCATACATTATTTTTGATTGAAAAACTTTTTATTATAAGAAGTTGATAGAAATCAATATATATAATAAATGTAAGCCTGGTTTCTCCATGAATGCCACTATAACTCTGCAACCCACTCCTGCAGCCTCATGTGGGTTAAATGGTATGTTAGCCCTTCGTCTCTAATCCATGAAGAAGGTTTTGGTTTGGCAGGGGTTGGGTTCTAAGATATGGGTGTAAAAAGAGTGTACCATACCAATGGATTTCTTATGGGAAGTCTGTGAAACAGCTGGGAATTGAGTGCTGAAGTGGCCAAGATTGGCCAAAATGTTCCTGAATGTTTGAGAAGGTTCCAGAGAGAATGTTCCAGAGTGTTCCATGATTTTCTAGAATGTTCAAGAATGCTCTAGAATTTTCCAGGATGTTCAAGAATGTTCTGGAATGTTTCAGGTAGTTGTGGCCTATACGAGAGACTTCCTGTTCCCAAATGTTCGAGAACATTCTACAATATTCTAGAAATCAGATACAGAACTTTAGAATCCTCTGGAACATTCTCAAATGTTCCATTATCCTGTTATGGTGGGGATATGTTCCAGATCAGAAGGGTACATATATCAAGTAATTTGAGCTGAATTTCTGAATTCAGAAGAGGATCCAGAATTACACAATATAATAGTGAAAAACATGATTCATGGTCTATGTAGAAGATAAAATATGAATTCGCCATGTATGAGTGAAAGCAAGTGTACAAAGAGATATCCAAGACCATATTTAAAGGAGACACAAACAGGTGAAGATGGATATCTTAAGTACATAAGACAATCTCCAGAAAATGGAGGTCTCACTGTCAAAATATGAATGCAAGGTAACCAAGAGAAGTAGATTAGCAATGGGTGGTCTAAACAATCCACTTCCGAAAATGTTTCAAGCACATATAAATATGGAGTACTGCAACTCAGTAAAATCAATTAAATATGTGTCCAAATATGTTAAGAAAGGAAATGATATGAATGTATTTGCAATAACCAGAGAATGAGAAAAATATCCAAAAGATGAAATACTTCAGTACCAAATGGCCAGATATAAAAATAGTAATGAGGCAGCTTGGTGAATATTGGATTTCCATGAATACATGATGGAGAGCCAGCAGTTGTTCATTTGGCAGTGCATTTAGAAAATGGTCAAAGAGTATATTTCACAAGAGAAACTGCAGAGGCTCAATACAACCTGTGAATATTGTAGTGTATATTGTGATTCTTGTGTTTTGATTTAGGTAGTGCTTTCTGCTCTTCTTTTGTTTTTGTTTTGTCTACCCATGCTAAGGAAGCCATGCGGCAGTCTTGTTTCGCAGATAAAGCAGTGCACATCTCGAGTATTGTATCCGGCACCATCTTGCTTATTTTATAGCAATAAACCTGTTAAGTTTATTCTGTGAACATCATTATTTAGAACACAACAAATATGACATTAATTGCATTTTTCCAACCATGTCAAAGTGATCCATTGGCAAGAACTATATGCCAATGTACCATCATATTGCACATGGAATGTAACAAGACAAATCTTTCAACAAAGATAGCAAGGAACTCCAGTTGAAGGTTACAAAGGAATCTTCAAAAGTGACACATTGGGACGGTTGTATATGGAGCATCCAAAATATGTTAAATGCTTCTATCACCAAATGTTACTACATGAAATTTGTGTAGCATTATGTTTCACAGATTTAGATAAAGTCAATGAATGATATTGATGGATATGTATGTGAAATGTACAGAGAAGCATGTCAGTGTTTAGGATTACTGGAAAATTATAGCCAATGGAAGTTGGCACTTTGAGAAGCTACATTGACAGCAACATCAGAACAAGTGAGAGATCTATTTGCAATAATATTGACATGTAGTCCATGATTTAACAAGGATTATGTGACCAGAGGTATTGGTGGAATAATCTATTTGGATGTATCAGGAGGTACCATGAAGACATTTTTGATAATTTTAATACTAGACATGTAGTCCATGATTTAACAAGGATTGAGAAGCTACATTGACAGCAACATCAGAACAAGTGAGAGATCTATTTGCAATAATATTGACATGTAGTCCATGATTTAACAAGGATTATGTGAACAGAGGTATTGGTGGAATAATCTATTTGGATGTATCAGGAGGTACCATGAAGACATTTTTGATAATTTTAATACTAGACATGTAGTCCATGATTTAACAAGGATTATGTGAACAGAGGTATTGGTGGAATAATCTATTTGGATGTATCAGGAGGTACCATGAAGACATTTTTGATAATTTTAATACTGGCCGAAGTACATGCCAAAAAAAAGATTTCACTTGCATTTGCATCATCTGAAATTGCAGCGACATTAATGCAAGGAGGTCGAACTGCTCATTCTGCTTTGAAATAATATATTTCATTTCATTGTTCACTCCTAGCACACATTCGTCAAGTATACCGAGGCCATCTTGCAGCACTCTCTTGTGAATGTTTTTATTGCACTGTAAAGAACTAAACAATGCCCTTGACTACCACACGTTAATTTTACGTTTACTTAACATGCTCTCCTCAAACTACATGCATCTACGTATCATTCATCCCAATCCCATCCATGCATCGGTAATGGGCTGGTCCTGGCAACGCCTTCGTGAAAGTATCGGCAGGAATGGCTTCTGCTGGAAAACATTTTCCTTGCTCTGCTGCGCTAGAAGCTGCTCCCTGACCATTTACAATTGCACAGTCATCTCCGAAAGTCTCCTCTCCTTCTCGGCGAAGCTCTCCCCAGCGAGGGTCTCCATCGCCATGCCTTCCACACTCTCCAAGCCTCTGCCATTGCCCTTCTCATCAGCTGATGAAGGGGAGTTCAGCACCGACACCAAATTTCTGAGTGTCCCACTTGCTTTGTGCTCTGGCCTCAGTGACGACGAAGACCTTTTCAGTTCCTCCACCAAGCTGGAGCTGTTCATCTTTGATGTTAGCCTCTTGAGGACATTGTCCTTGGTGCACTTAGGGTGCGGCCCCAACTCGCCTCCTCCACCCCCAACACCGACACCCCCTGGGGAATGCCTCTGGTGGTGGAGGTGGTTGCCTCTTGCCCCATCCCCCTTGCGACCTCCTTTGGGAACATACTTCATCTTCATCTCCTGGAGCATCTGCTGCTGCTTGAGATTCACCGTGGACAGGGCCTGTTCTTCCCCTTTCTTCGCTTCCAGCGTCCCCTCAGGCCTTGTTTTATTACATAAAACTACTTTAATAGGGATTACAGCTCTGTTCTTTGGACAATCAACTAACTCCCACGTGTCATTCTTGATTAGTCCGTTTTTCCGCAATTGACTTCAACCAGTTTTCCACGTTCTCGCCTGCCATCGCTTACCTCATGCTCACATCTGTCAAACTGGCAAATGATTGTCGCATGTCCTTCTGCCTCATCTATGGAGACATCGCCTATCTCCAGATCCACCTCATCCTCTTCATCAGATGGATTCCCATCTTGTTGAGCTATTGGTGCTGAGATATGTCGATAAATCTTCCGGGGTCTTCCCAAATGTACAAACCGAGGTCTTCCACACCCGTGCATCGTGCCTACTGCTCGGTTTTCCACACCTGAAGGTTCCACCCTTGTTTCCGACACTTTATTGCCACATCATTAACAACTAAGGCCATAATGTTGATTTCATGAATTATCCCATATAAGTACTCAGGGATAATCAGTTCTTATAATTTTTATAAGAAATTTACATACAGTAGGCTTTCATGACTTGAAAATGGTGGAATAAATATTATAAATAATGGTAAGAAGTATATTGAGTTATTATGATCTTACGGCAGAATTTTTTTGTGCTTAGGAGGACCAGATGTATACGATAATAGATATATTTTTAAACTAAATTAAGTCCCGTCATGCTTGATGGGGGCATTTACTAGTTATTTATAATATTTATTCTAATGTTTTCAAGTCATGAAAGCCTTCTTTACTTAAATTTCGTATAGAAAAATATAAGAAATGGTTATCCCAGTGTACTGATATAGGATAATTCACGAAATCAATGTTCAACAATTGCCTTGGTCATCAAAGGGATAGGTTTTATATTTCCAAAACATTTTACGAACTTTCCATGTATTTTATCAAAGTTCTCACAATTTCGAATTTATATGAATGATTCACGACTGAATAAAGATTCAATGATTATTTTCCTTTCTTGTGACACATGTCTCAATTTTCTGGGACCATTGTTTCTAATTTAATTTTGTAAAAGGAACAACCTCTGCAAGCCATGAAAACGTAATTTACATTCATCTCTTATGGAAACGTATTATGGGATCCTGGGTTCGAACGCAGGCCTTTACAGAGATGAAAATAATTTTCCTGGGTGTTTCAGCATTGTAGAAACACATTACAGTTTGTTTCAGATCTCTAAGTCAAGCCGTTGCTAAGATAAATAGGTGGACGGACAGATACTTGTTTTTTATATATATGATGATAGCAAGCTTAGTAGACCTACAATAAATGGAGCAAATAATTTATCATTTATAAATTTACCGGTAAAGGCCTCAGAGGGGAAGTGGCGTCTCTGCAGCCGTGCAAATTTCGTCTCTTTCAACTCCCTCCTTGCCCCATCACGCCCAATATCGCCTGAGCGAAGACACGTTAGAAATGATAATACAAGAGAGGGCAAAATGAGAGACGCATATGAGATATAGAGAGGGAGATTTTGGCATTCCTTCTTCAGGGAGTCTGTCTGTCCGTGCAATCGGTTTCTTCACTTACTTCTAGCGATTGGACCTCGTTATTCTTTAACACGCTGCTATCTCGTTTCGGAGCAACGCTGTTTCCTGATGAGAGAATAGGGAAAGATATTGGCGTGAATGGAAATCCATTTCTATAATAACCAAGTAACTGATTTGAAGAAAAACTGAATATTCATTACTTGAAATAGCGTATTCAAATAAATAACAAAATTTCATTGTTTCTTTTCCTCTTCTATTCACGGTCATCGGTATGAATCTTCAGTAATTAAAACAATTCAATAGATCGTTTCTTTTCCTTCTTTTATTCGGAAAATAATAGCATTTTTATGTGCATTAAAATGGTCTGTTGTCCATATTAGTAAGTATTATACTTTCGCCCATTCTCCAAGCAATCGTGGATTCAATTAGAATTATTCAAGCAAGTAAATTTATTGTAAGTACGATAAATTAATCCGAAGCTGTCGATCAATGAAACATTTCCGTTCTGGAAGACTTAGGGAAAGCAAAAAAGCGTATCCTAAAATGCCATTATTTAATCCAATATAAAAAAATTGTTCTCAAAATACAAAATTTACATCGTTTCTTAATTCCAAGACAAATGTTTATAAAGAGACTGATACGACTTCCAACCTACGTCTATGGTTCTGGAACAGCAGACTACCCAGTGAGGTACAAATATTCTCACAAATGGAAGCATTACAATTCCATAGAAAGAACGTGGTGTTGTTTTCTTTGATATTTATTCGTAATGTGAATCCAAATACATAGTTTATCTTTAACAGGTCTTAATTCGTTTACTTCATAGTTCTAAGGAATAACTCTTTACTTTACCTCAATCCTTCATAGTTCTCTTTCATTGTATTGTCAAAGGCCATCAGATGCACTGAATAGTATGGTGAAATTTGGCGGAACTTGATGGTACGATTGTTATAACTTTTTCAAGATATCGATTTTCCAAATATAAGTAGTAAAATTTCCTGAAACGTTTTTCTCTATAGTTAAAAGATGTTTCACGACTTGGGAACCAACATTTTTGAATGAGTTCCATCCCTTAATTCTAGCGATTAGATCTTATTATTCTTTCACAAGCTGTTATCTCGTTTTGGAGCGACGTTGTTTTCTGAGTGCAGATTAGGAAGGATATTGGCATTTTGATAAATCCATTGGCTTGGAAACGAATAATGAAATTATATACCCGAAATTTCTCAAACCCGATTCCCTAGTTTAGTGGAGGATCAAAGAGAGAATTAGGCGTATTATCGTGGCTTTCTGTTTTCTTTCAACTGTAATGAATGATGGATCATCCAACTACAACTTACATGAAGTTTATCAAAAAGCTCTTGGAGATAGCGGTAAAACTGCAGATATTATAATGACACCGTAGTATCGCCTCTGCAATTTCTTATTGTAACACTTGATTTTAAATGTCGAACGAAAAAAACTTTATTTATATTCTGTATTACACAGAAATTAAAAAGCCTCTAAATAAATAAATTTATTCATACACTCATTAATTTTTTTTTTTTATTTCCCTCTAATGTCATCCAAATCTGATTATAATTAGGCCATCATAGACCAGTAACAATCACATTCTTCAGAGTACCTTTGCTTCGATTGCTTTCAAAAAGTTGCACAGTGTAGAAATAAATGCTGAGGTATCGTAGAAATGTATGTTTGTAAGAAAGTTCATCAAATTTATGTCAATAATTGATAGCAAATAGAGCCCGGCTCTATAATGAAAAATGCTGAATGCAAAATTCCCCACCGCCGCGGTGGGAAATGGGTGGGCCTTTAAACCGATAAGCTTTCCCACCACCAACTTCGCCCTCCTTTTTACCCACACCATTCACGCGAGAAGGTTATCTGCCTCAATAGCGGACAAATGCTGGAACTAACTGAACCGAAATCTCGTCGCGAATTGAGCTTGAACTAAAGACGGCCATTAAGCTCTCCATGCGTCTTGGGTTGCGGACATACAGAATCGGCCCAAATTTTCACGTTCCCCTCCAAAAAATTATATAAGTACGTCTTGCGGGCCTCATCCGGAATTGTGAAGATAGTAAAGTATGACTCCAGGTCCTTTAGAAATTGCCGTGGGTGTTCCGTAGATTGTCCCGCTAACCTGGTTTTGGAAGATGATCGAGTTGAATAGGGCTAGGTGCGCCAATTCTTCCCGTATGCCTTTCAACCCTCAACTCTTCTTTTAACTTTCTATTTCTTCGCATCCCTATTCTGGCTCTCGGTTCTCCTAATTGCGTCCGCCCTCACAGCATCAGTCTCAAGATGAGATTTGATTTCTGCGATGGCAGCGGAGTTTTCCTCGACCCTAACCTCCGCGACTTCGACGTGCGACACCGCTTCTTTTACCACTTCCTTTCAATTCTTTTGAAATATCTTCCTTGCACGTTTCCTTACACTCTTCAAAATGATCCATAATTTCCTGTCGCATGCTGTGGAAGCTGTCTTCCAACTTGATGATGGCTCCTCTCATCATCTCACCCATTTCCTGTTTCATCGCCTGAAATCCCAATAATTTTTGCAGACGTTTCACTCTCCGCAGGTTGGAGAGTTGGCTCCGGATCCACCTCTTTCTACTTCTTTGAAGTTAAGTCTGCTTAGGTCAGACCCTCCATTTGAACGTCCAGGGAATCGTCCTCTCCCAACTCTTCCATGGGAGACGCTATGGACGACGACGCTATCATGGGATAATTCGCAAAATTTCCCATTTTTTTTCTTTTCAATCTCAACATTATTTTTCTTTTCTATCCTCCAGTCAAATGCCGCGAGTTGGGTACCTAAATGTAACGTTCCTTCCGGGGTTGGGGGTCGGGCTCGTCCTTGATTGGTCCACTTTTTCACTTCAAATTCCGGAGCTTCCAAACACAAGCACTCCCTAGTCCAGACTACCCCTCTTCTTAATGATCCCGTGAACCAAAAACAAAAAATAAGGTCCAAAATGGTGCTGAACAGTGCCGCCACTGGCGGAACCGTTACAACATAAAAATTATTTATTCGACAAAGTTCTCAATAAACACTCAGTACTTAGTAACTTCCACAAATTATTTTATTTTAAAAGCGGTTTTGGCCCAATTACAGCCATCATCAGGTACATTTAACGGAAAAGAAGCCTTTTCATACATGTCAGTGGTTTTATGGTTGTTAGTGGGGGGGGGAATATGGAAAGAGTGGGGAAGGAAAAAGTTTCTTGATTAGATTAATTAGGGGGGAAGGGTTTGGGAAGTCATCATCGTTTTGAATGCAATGGAAGTTATAGATAATAGTTTCCATGAAGCAGATAACAAACAATTATGACTTCCCAAACCCTCATTAACCTAACCAAGAAACTTTCCCTTTCCCTCCCAATCCTCTCTGAATCCCCACCCCCCTAACAACAAAAAAAACCACTGAAATATATAAAAAAGCTTATTTTCTGTTAAAATGTTCCTGATGATGGCTGTGTTGAAAAATAATATAATTTGTGGAAGTTACAAAGTACTGAGAGTTTATTGAGAACTTTGTCATGGCTTTCCATGATATTCGACCAAGCCATATTGATTATATTATTTATTCGAATTTCGAGCTTTTATGTATCGTAGCATTAATCGGGCCAAATGCAAGTCCTGCCTCCTAGGTAGTAGAAATGGTATACCTTGGCACCACATCAGAAAGTACTTTTCCATTTCTTTCATGAAAATTCTTGCAGTCTCAAATCAAATAGTTTTCTTGGGGTTTACAAAGTGGCAGAAACAAAATGCAGTTTGTACCATACCTCTACATCAAGCAGTTTATGAGATATAGAGAGGGACAGACATTTTGCTTTTTATATATACTAGCTGATACCACCCGAATATTTATGCCCATGACATATTTTATGTCAGCTACTACTTATACACATGTGATTAGTTGATATTTTAATAGAGGAATCTAAAGTAAAGGTAATTCATTCGAACTTTAAAAAACCCAATTAATTTACTTTGTCATCTTTAATTTACTTCATGTATCAAAGACCTTGTTAATCTATTTGCTCATAAGTAATCCTCTAGTGGTATTCTTAGCTGTGTACACAATAATCACAAAAATTAACTAACCATGAGGAAATACGAAAACTCCAGTTGGAGGAGAAGTTGCATGGATTAAATTTGCTATGTTCAACCTTAGAATTTATCAAAAGAGTTAGTATTTGAAATGTTTATTAGTTATACCTGACATATGAAGTTCTTAATTGAAACATTCAGATAAAAATTTAGTAGGTATTAAAGATCATTAAATGTTTTAAACCATTTCAATGTACATAAATTTTGATATCTGGCAATTAAAGCATTTTATCTACTGAAACATTCAGAAGTAGTTTAGATTTAAATTTATCAACTTAACTCACATTTATGTCCCACATGGTAAGTGAAAGAAAACTAACAGTTATAAGTATTATTCTACTGATTTTTTTGCAGAAAATGAAAAACAAAACCGCTTCACCTCTTCAGTCAGATATGTAATGAATACAACTCGCTGGCATTTGGTTACATGCTGATCAATACATCTAAAGAAGGAAATACCGACATTAGGAATATGTTAATGTTCTTATTAAGTGATTCATTTTTGTCAACCTTAAAAATTGAAGATGCAACAAACAGATCTAATGTACCACTAAATACAAAAGATATTATTCCTCAATATTAATGAATTAATTTTGTTCTCAATGTACCAGTGCTAAGAGAATCTCTTAAATTAACTGATACAATTATAAATAACACTCTTATACCAATCCCTTTTCTTTCACATCAACATTCATAACTATTTACGTTGGTATAAACAAAACTTGTTTACTACAGATGCTTAAATAAAATGGAAGCAATATTATTAGAAATTCAAGGATAAAGGAAAGGAAGGTAACTTAGTAAGTTGTAAAACCTACGAAAATCCCAAAGGAATAACAAGTGTGAAAAATAGCGACACGACTGGGACTCGAACCCATGTCTCCCACTTTCCGGGCAGGTATTCTAACCACTGAACTACCGTGCCGCGTCTCTCTCACACTGTTAAGGGAATGCTTTGTGAGCAAGTGAGTTTTTTTCACGCTTTGTGAGTTTTTTTCACACTTGTTATTCCTTTGGGATTTTCGTAGGTTTTAGCGGTGTTATGAGGTTATTTCCCCCCAGGAAATCACAAGGATTACAGGAAAGGAAGGTGTCTT
>KZ309533.1:0-34656 GCA_000376725.2 Ladona fulva
AGATAGGCCACAAGCTAGGTGGCAAGTTCTTTATAAATTAAATTACATTAGACGGAAACATTCAATATTACACATACAAAATATATAGAGGTATCATTACAATCCTCCTTCACTTCACTCAAAATTAAATTTTTATCAATTAATACATTAATGTCGTTATATTTTCAAATCCCACACTAACGTATACATCACAATACAGCAGTATTCTTGTCTTATACTGGTAAAGTAACATCAAATCTACAATAACATAAAGCTAAGTGCAATAGTAATACTACTGATTGTGAGGTATAAGGATTTTGTCAAATCTTCCAACCATTACGAAGCCGATTGTCACAAAATAAACATCCGACTTTAATCATCCATTTATTACACCTATATATTATTACATAAATCCACGTGTCCCTGAATATATAAATCCACTATAGCATGCCTACAGAAAACTGTATTTAAAAAAATCTTTTGACAGTCATCCGGTACATTACAGGTTATGCAGGTATCAAATGTCTGTGCTCCAAAAATAAAGAGAATTAATGAGTGGATGGATCCCGGTTAGACAAGTGGGCAGCGCGTTCGACTTCAGTGAATGCGGTCCCGGGTTCGATTCTCGGTGGGAGCCTACATACAAAAGTACGTCAGATGTCGAAGCACTTTTAACAGTATTACTACCATTTATGATGGAAATGGCAAGCGCATTTCTTTGAACTATCTCGAGTTATATATACTACTATAAGCTTTCGAATAAATGGCATTTAAGATTACCATTGACTTGGAAGAATCTATTCGTAAATTAATATTTAAAGGTACTATGCTTGGTTTGAAAAGAGAAATTTTGCATTCGGCAGAAGGGTTTGGGAATCGATTAAATAACGTTGCGTACGATGTGATTAAATCTATCCCTTAAAATTTCTTGCAGGATTACGATTATGAGCTACGTAAAGCCAAGTCCTCAATATGTTTTTTTTTCCAAATTGCTGTTTTTGTAATAATAAGATATGTAGCCGATGCTGAAAATTGGTTGATTTGAATGATTTGGAGAAGATGAAGTCATTCTTGATATTAACCAAGATTTAGCCACTGTCTCCTAGGCGCGGCCTATTCTCGAATCAGTTCCCATCCGCAAATGAATCCGAATAAGTTGTCGCCCCATGCTAAGATTTGGGGTTCTGCGCAAAGACTGGATAACCACGTGGTGATAGTGCATAGACACGTGATTATATCGCAGAGACACGTGGTGAAAGTGGAGATGGACCCTGACCGGGAAGTGAAGGAAGCATCGGGAGAGCAGTCGGGATGTAAAAGTAAGAAAGAGAGAGAAGAAGGGCTACGAAGAGCAGAAGGTGGGAAATAGGGAAGCTGTGACTATTACTTTCAATTAAACCTTTTTTATTCTCCAAAAAGCTCTTAATATTCTTTGAACGCACCCGCAAACCTTCCCTTTGAGGCAGCTGCTCGGCTCTGGGGGGAAAGTCGTCAACATCCTTGGCGAAGACGTCGGGATGCGACAGAGTTTGAAGAAATTGATCAAATATGGCTCTTATGCATCGCACTTTTCCATGCACCAATTCGAGGACAATCATTCCTCTGAATTTCAGGCACCGTTCATCCACCATTTACCTAAGAAAGCCAAATGAGATATTTTTGAACAATTGCAAATTTTCACGAGGAATTGTTGAATAAACAATATTTTGAACAACAAAGAAAATTACGTTTAATAATCTACAGTACAATCCACGATATTTTTAATGTAAATTTTACACCATAAAGTAAGTGATTTTAAGCTTAGTAATATGTAAAAAGTATTGAATTAGGGGAGTAAGTATTCAATACTTTCTCCCCCCTGCTTTCGATCATCAATTTCTTCCTCCAATCCCTCAACTTTCGCCACCCCCTAGCACACACAAATACCCCTCTCCCAGGCTTACCCCCTCTTATAAATATCTGACAGTTTTGGTGTTTTCGCCATATGTATGACTATACAATAGTTGAGAATGGTTGCAGAATAAACTTGTTCAACTGATACTCAGTTATTCTTTCCTTCTCAACGTTATAGATTCCCATATAGTGACAGCTACGTCAATTGATTATATGAAAAAACATATTTACCTTGGTTGTAACTACATTTATCTGAAAGTAAATTCACAGACAGCCCTATTTTCATAAAGGTATAATTACTGCTAGATAGTTCGGCCCCCTTCAATAAATTCACCGTATAATAAAAAATTAACAAAGTGCGATGTGAACCGGAACCATTCAAAAGTCTCTTTTAAGTGAATCGGTACCACCGAAATCAGAAAAGGTCGCTGCACTTATTTGAGGGTTTATAATAATGATAACGAGCTTCTCTAAGCGATATTCCTATACATCGAGATTTTAGACAAAACGCACGAAAAGTTATAAATCAGTGGATAAATATTACCTAACTTGGTTTAGGCAAGGAAAACTTATTAACCTAAATAGGCTTTTCTTGAGGGCTCCATTGCATAAGCTGAATATAACTGCTAGGAGCTTCGAAATTACGGCTATGAAAGTGTACAGTGCCTGGTGCTTTAAAGTATGCTAATGATACACTTTTTTCAAGAGAACTGAAGAACATTTTTTGTAAAACAATTTACAGTGTAGATGCACTAAAGAAATGTATCAATAAAAAAACTAAATATATATCTATATTTGTAAATATTTGAATTTGTATATTTCGTAAATGTGCGTGTATATATATTCCTTATAATGCTATATATATCAAATTATATCTTCATTTATGATTGTATCATAATGGAAAATTTGTAGCCACGATTTCGACTTGTTCTATACTTAGTTATGTTTATAGACCGATAAAATTATTATTATTAGATGCTTCGGCTCGGGGAATCGACGCACTTGCATTGGGCACAGGATGCGTAAGCAAACGGTATATGATTTAATCGTTATTGCTAAATTTCGTTCTTTCTTAATTGTTCTACACTTTTATTTGTCTCACTTGTTTAGTAGAATTCGCCTACAAAGACACGCATATTCTCTTAGTTACTCTGTATACATATATGGATTAATTATGTCAAGCAGGCTAGGTAGTTCATACTAATTCCATGCTCAAAATATAATGATGCAACAAAGGCAATGTAGTCCTAAAGAAAAGAGTGTACAAAGTTATTTACAGATTTAGGTGGCACTAGGACATTCTCAGAATATTTCATAATTACCAACTGGTGAATTGTTAAACATGTTAAATTTCAGATTATTAAGTAACTAACTAAAATACTAACTCTTGCCATGACGGCACGTGAACATAACTATTATACTATTATAAGCATGTGTTAGGCAAACTTTGAGGAACTTCAGCAAGACCTATGCAAGGAATGTGTTTATAGCAACTTTAGAACACTCTGTTCTTTCCTAGAAGTGCCAAGCGCAACTCATAGAAGTTTCAGAACTGGCCCACTAATCTCTCCCGAGTCAAAAAAAAAATCATTATTAGATATAAATATCTAGAAAGGGATTTAATGTTAATGTTCTAGTACCGTACAAAAGAGCTCATTAAATTCAGTTTCGTTAGAATAAAACTTTTTTACATGTTTAATTTTTTCATCCTAACTTTATATTCATCACTTATATGACCGGCTAATGATTCATTTATGATTAATGATGATGATGATAAATTTTGATTTTTGAGTTTATTTCACGGACGAAGGTAATCATTATCTATTTGCTTGAGGGAAGATGCCGGTTAAGCGGTACTCAAACCCAGGGCCTTGATGTTGGAAGACTAGCATGTTAACCACTCAGTCACGAAGGACTTATTTTACTATTTTAACGATGATTTTGTTAACACGCAGTCATAGTTGTAATTGAAATAAGCTTGTATTAGCTAATGAGAGTTTGCTGGTAAAGTATAAAATATTTCATACATCTAGTTGTACGAAAATATTAACTGCTTACAGGAATATTCTGACGAAGGATGGATTGTCTAATTTAGAGGGTAATTGCTGGCCCGTGTACTTAATAGAATTTTTGCGGTGATCTAGCCGGCAATGCCGCTTGCTCCTTTGGGTTGGTTTCTTTTTCTAAACGCAGTAGTAGTAGTCATTTTAAAAGTTCTTCGATAGCTAAGGTCGCCCGTGAACCGTGGTACTGGAACCCACAACCGCTTTCGCGGAAGAGAAAGCCTACAACCCTCTGCAACACCCCGAATGGCAGCTTTTTTAGTAGCTATTCATGTAAATGTAGATGAAGTCCAACGCATTTCCTAATTGGCAATGCGGAGGTCCATTTAAAAGCATCTCCTTCTTACATCTGCCTTGAGCTTTCAAGGTTATTTTAAGTTTTTCCTACAGCCTCGTATTCAAAATATTTACGAATCAAATACATCCAGTTATCTTTCCATTAATATTTTCATGGTATGATTAACCTAAGAAAATGGATTCATAAATTAATTTTACTCTACTTTTCTTCCCATTGAGATAACCTCTCTTTTTGGTAGAAAGCTCACAAACATCCATCCATCGAATCTCGAATGTGTGGTACCTCTCCATTATGAGGGAATACTCGTAAATGAACAGCCTTGTCATCGAGTCAGATGTATTCATCGACCGCAGAGGAGAGCGTGCTAACGCTATAACCCAACCGTCCCGTATTCGAGTCTGGGCTAATCGGATTTCTACGTTATGGGAATGTTTGTTCGTGTTCGTAAATAATAATAATTGTCAAGACGGATGCAACTAGGATCTTATTATCTCCGGAAAAAATTATTATAATTAATATTTCATTGATATGACGAATTAAAGTAGTAGCTGTAGAAGCACACCTTAAATTTGAATGTAGCCGATCTTACACGTCCTACCTTTTATACATACCTTTCTAATAACTTAGGAAATAGATGCTAATAGGCAATTGGCTTGAAGAATCCATTTTCCGCGAACGGTACGCAAAAGAAATCGATTTGAAGCATTGGCGCATACACCCCCTGCCTCACTCCTAATGGTGACTTATAGGGTACATACTTATATTATAATATTTTATGATTTTTTACAGCAGAAATCGTATAATTCATCGCTTAACGCATTGTTCTGTGATTTCAGATTAGAACAGGTTAATCTGTGTTGAAGGAAAAATGGAATGATTTTCATCTAAACACTTACGATAGTTATCGTGAATTTCGTTTATGAAAAAGAGCAGGTTAAAATACTTTCTCATATACGTCTCTTAAGTCTATGGTAGTACTTTTTCACATACTTCTCTTTTCATCTTTAAACCCGCTCTATCCTCAAGGCGGAGAGTAGACGTGCAGAATCTGTTGTCGGCACTTGGATCTCGCTCTCAGAAGCGTTAACGTGAATCATTCCTTTGTTCACGCATTGTTCTCCTTTGTCTGCCTGCGGCATTGTCACAAAGCGGTAGAGGAGTGATGCTACCACCTATTATAAGCCAACGAAAATTTGTGTAAAGTTGGGTCTCTATCCCTAAAATGAACAAAGCGCAGATCGTGAGCTGTATGTGCTTCTTTCGTGTTTAACCTAGCGTCACTCCTAGAGATAAAATGTATATTACTTTAGCCTCAGGGTGTCCATGGTTCATAATGTGACTACTACTGAGGTATGAATGATTTCAAGGAATGGCATTCATTTTGGTCAATCTTTATCTTATACTCCCAAAAGCGTTTTAAATAGTTTCATTGTGCTCAAGAGTAGTTTTTCTCTGGCAGTACTCACTCGGAGAGGAAAGGAAGGGAAACTTCCGCACTGATCATCTCTAGATCTACATGAATATCCTGCATGACGCTTCTCGGCGTGTGGCATGGGATGCATACCTAGGATTCGAATTGCCTCCTTAGGTTATGTCGCGTATCGTTCGCGGAAAGAGTGAGTCCTTAAAACGACTTGTCCTCGTACCTATTTCTCTTATTTTACGCTCATTTTCGGATCGGTCGAAGTAGCAGAGTGCTCGCATAATACCAAATATGTATGTCTTCCGCAAATGTACTTTCTCTGAATTTAGCAAACAATCGCAGTCAAATCTGCTACGAAGGCTTTCGCTGCACATAGTATATACAATGTTGGTTCTCGGGAACGCAGCGGTGGTCATTTTCATATGACAATGACCACCGCTGCGTTCCCGAGAACCAACATTGTAAATCGCAAGCTTCAGATCCCCTTTCTTTCAAGGATTCCCAGCGTCTGAGAAGATTATTAACGCTTGCTTATCTAGCGTAGCACTTTTTAACAAATCTTATCGCCTTGCTCTGCACTTTCTCGAGTGTTTCTCTCGATTTCCTTTTGAAAATCTGAATATTTTATAGATAGTGTGGGAAACAGGGTGATAGCTAAGGAGTAAGGAGAATATATATTTGGCCACTTCAGAGTTCTCCATTTACTTGTTATAATAAATCCTTGTTTGTACCGCAGTTTATTTATATGCGAATACTACAATTCAATTCTATAACAGCATACTTAACTCAATGACTGTATGTAATGTGATGTTGGAAAGTCTGTTGCAGAATTGCAATAAAAATATACTTCCAAATGGGAACTTAACAAAGGCAGATCTTCCCGCAATAGCGTCAAAAGTTACTCATCCGCTTAGAGTTCCAAGAAATTTTGAAGGGAAAAAACATTGAAGAATTAATCAGTTTTCCTCTTCTCCAGAATGTTGTTGTGGATCTTCATTGCTGCACACCATTACCTCAGGAATTGGGACACTAAGAACTGAGGCATTAGTGAATTATAGTAAAATTTAAATAATCATTTATTTATACAAAGCAATCAGTCAGAACTTCAATGACTGGGAAGTGGTGAAGTACTTTCCTTAAAATTGCAAGGAATTATTGACGGGTATCCATCTGCTACTTCTTCGAAATGTTATAAAATCGTAAATAACTAAATGCTGTGGGAGAAATAATTTAGGCTAAAAACATGCATATGAAGCTAAGTAACTGCAATCAGAGTAAAATACTTTTTCACAAACTTATTCCAGGGAACATTTGTAAGTCGTCCGTCACGAATGACGAGATGCTGAAGTATAGGATAAACGTTGATTTCCGGAAAGATTCCTGGGAATATACCAATTTCGCTTAAGCGACCGAGGTTGATTAAAATGGATGTACCCGACGATAAAAAGAGGCGAAACGAAGCACGAGCGGGATCCTGCGAACGAGTTCTCAATTTGTTGCTAGGATTCGGGAATCCGTGGGGAATTAAAGGTTGAAAACACGGATGCCATTCCCATCCTCAACAGGAATATCTCAAGTCGATTGATGAAGTCAAGAGGGCATCAAGAAACGCGCTAAAGCTAATCCCATTCCGGGACGCCATTCCGTCGTAAAAAACAGTAAATATAAATCTGAGTGGAGCAAATCCATTGCCATCCGTCGCCTCGCATTTTATTTCGTCAAGAGAGGGAAAAAAAGGAAGATCTCAATTTCTTCTCCAATAAATGCCAAAGGGCAATTCATCTGAAACGGCTTTCAGGCTCTTTCGCTGCCACCTCGGGAGCGAGCACTCCTGGACCATTTTCGCCTCCCTCTCCCACACATCCACTCAAAGACCTCTCTCTCGCAGACTCTTTGCGATTTGTCTTTCTCTGTGTCAACCCATGCGCGCCTATAAAGCCGGGCCCCTGAGAAGAAGGGTGCACTGGAAGAGATGGATGGAATGGAAGAGAGAGAAGGGTCTATCTGACCTGGTAAATCTCTTCTTTATCGTAAAAGGAGATGGTTTTTAAAAAAGCTCCCGGATACGGCGTGCTTTGACCGGCGACTTTTACGATCGGTATGCGTGTGCCCAATTAATCAGCGCAAGTCAAGTGTCGCTGACGGTGCTAGTAGGTTCGTACATACAAAAGACTTCGTCGCAAAGGAGAGGAGACTTCGTTCCGATGGCGAAAAGTAATGCGTGGCACGTAAAGTCGTCGCCGTTGGATAACACGAAAGACTCAGTCGAGTAAGCGGGCTAAAGGAGCGAATTAGAATACATTAACTGTGATGGGAACAGTGCACACGCGTGAATGGAAAAACTTCGTTCTTTCCGCTTTTGTCTGGATCAACGCAAACTAGGCTAAATAAGAACCAATGAAATGCATGCTAAGCGAAATTATATCACCGAATAAATATGGAATTCTTATTGTTATTACTTTTATGCTGTAAATATTATTGCTTCTCCATTATAAACATTCTTTACATTATTATTATGACTTTTTTCGTTCTCACCACAAAGCGACGGCGTGATGAGATTGCTGTCAAGTTCCATGCAATTATGATTATCACCTCTCTTCATTAAAAAACGATGTAATTAATTATTATTATTATTGTTGATTTTTTTCTTGAAATCAATGCAGATAGGCCACAAGCTAGGTGGCAAGTTCTTTATAAATTAAATTACATTAGACGGAAACATTCAATATTACACATACAAAATATATAGAGGTATCATTACAATCCTCCTTCACTTCACTCAAAATTAAATTTTTATCAATTAATACATTAATGTCGTTATATTTTCAAATCCCACACTAACGTATACATCACAATACAGCAGTATTCTTGTCTTATACTGGTAAAGTAACATCAAATCTACAATAACATAAAGCTAAGTGCAATAGTAATACTACTGATTGTGAGGTATAAGGATTTTGTCAAATCTTCCAACCATTACGAAGCCGATTGTCACAAAATAAACATCCGACTTTAATCATCCATTTATTACACCTATATATTATTACATAAATCCACGTGTCCCTGAATATATAAATCCACTATAGCATGCCTACAGAAAACTGTATTTAAAAAAATCTTTTGACAGTCATCCGGTACATTACAGGTTATGCAGGTATCAAATGTCTGTGCTCCAAAAATAAAGAGAATTAATGAGTGGATGGATCCCGGTTAGACAAGTGGGCAGCGCGTTCGACTTCAGTGAATGCGGTCCCGGGTTCGATTCTCGGTGGGAGCCTACATACAAAAGTACGTCAGATGTCGAAGCACTTTTAACAGTATTACTACCATTTATGATGGAAATGGCAAGCGCATTTCTTTGAACTATCTCGAGTTATATATACTACTATAAGCTTTCGAATAAATGGCATTTAAGATTACCATTGACTTGGAAGAATCTATTCGTAAATTAATATTTAAAGGTACTATGCTTGGTTTGAAAAGAGAAATTTTGCATTCGGCAGAAGGGTTTGGGAATCGATTAAATAACGTTGCGTACGATGTGATTAAATCTATCCCTTAAAATTTCTTGCAGGATTACGATTATGAGCTACGTAAAGCCAAGTCCTCAATATGTTTTTTTTTCCAAATTGCTGTTTTTGTAATAATAAGATATGTAGCCGATGCTGAAAATTGGTTGATTTGAATGATTTGGAGAAGATGAAGTCATTCTTGATATTAACCAAGATTTAGCCACTGTCTCCTAGGCGCGGCCTATTCTCGAATCAGTTCCCATCCGCAAATGAATCCGAATAAGTTGTCGCCCCATGCTAAGATTTGGGGTTCTGCGCAAAGACTGGATAACCACGTGGTGATAGTGCATAGACACGTGATTATATCGCAGAGACACGTGGTGAAAGTGGAGATGGACCCTGACCGGGAAGTGAAGGAAGCATCGGGAGAGCAGTCGGGATGTAAAAGTAAGAAAGAGAGAGAAGAAGGGCTACGAAGAGCAGAAGGTGGGAAATAGGGAAGCTGTGACTATTACTTTCAATTAAACCTTTTTTATTCTCCAAAAAGCTCTTAATATTCTTTGAACGCACCCGCAAACCTTCCCTTTGAGGCAGCTGCTCGGCTCTGGGGGGAAAGTCGTCAACATCCTTGGCGAAGACGTCGGGATGCGACAGAGTTTGAAGAAATTGATCAAATATGGCTCTTATGCATCGCACTTTTCCATGCACCAATTCGAGGACAATCATTCCTCTGAATTTCAGGCACCGTTCATCCACCATTTACCTAAGAAAGCCAAATGAGATATTTTTGAACAATTGCAAATTTTCACGAGGAATTGTTGAATAAACAATATTTTGAACAACAAAGAAAATTACGTTTAATAATCTACAGTACAATCCACGATATTTTTAATGTAAATTTTACACCATAAAGTAAGTGATTTTAAGCTTAGTAATATGTAAAAAGTATTGAATTAGGGGAGTAAGTATTCAATACTTTCTCCCCCCTGCTTTCGATCATCAATTTCTTCCTCCAATCCCTCAACTTTCGCCACCCCCTAGCACACACAAATACCCCTCTCCCAGGCTTACCCCCTCTTATAAATATCTGACAGTTTTGGTGTTTTCGCCATATGTATGACTATACAATAGTTGAGAATGGTTGCAGAATAAACTTGTTCAACTGATACTCAGTTATTCTTTCCTTCTCAACGTTATAGATTCCCATATAGTGACAGCTACGTCAATTGATTATATGAAAAAACATATTTACCTTGGTTGTAACTACATTTATCTGAAAGTAAATTCACAGACAGCCCTATTTTCATAAAGGTATAATTACTGCTAGATAGTTCGGCCCCCTTCAATAAATTCACCGTATAATAAAAAATTAACAAAGTGCGATGTGAACCGGAACCATTCAAAAGTCTCTTTTAAGTGAATCGGTACCACCGAAATCAGAAAAGGTCGCTGCACTTATTTGAGGGTTTATAATAATGATAACGAGCTTCTCTAAGCGATATTCCTATACATCGAGATTTTAGACAAAACGCACGAAAAGTTATAAATCAGTGGATAAATATTACCTAACTTGGTTTAGGCAAGGAAAACTTATTAACCTAAATAGGCTTTTCTTGAGGGCTCCATTGCATAAGCTGAATATAACTGCTAGGAGCTTCGAAATTACGGCTATGAAAGTGTACAGTGCCTGGTGCTTTAAAGTATGCTAATGATACACTTTTTTCAAGAGAACTGAAGAACATTTTTTGTAAAACAATTTACAGTGTAGATGCACTAAAGAAATGTATCAATAAAAAAACTAAATATATATCTATATTTGTAAATATTTGAATTTGTATATTTCGTAAATGTGCGTGTATATATATTCCTTATAATGCTATATATATCAAATTATATCTTCATTTATGATTGTATCATAATGGAAAATTTGTAGCCACGATTTCGACTTGTTCTATACTTAGTTATGTTTATAGACCGATAAAATTATTATTATTAGATGCTTCGGCTCGGGTAATCGACGCACTTGCATTGGGCACAGGATGCGTAAGCAAACGGAACAACTCCCCTTAAATGAATGGGCCTACAACAGGCTATTTGTGACTCAAATATATCCCTCCATTCGAACATACTAATTTCAGGGGACCATCGCCGCATACCGCAATAGTGGTTCAGAAATGCTCCGGAGCCCGGAAACTCGCGTCCCAAAACAGACGAGATGGAAATGTGAGTTACCGTTTAACAGTTGATAACTTTCGCGCAGTATAGCTGGCCGGGTCCATATCTCACTCCGTTAACTAATTGCGCGAAGGGTCTCTTCGCTTCTAATGACATGGAAACCTCTCCGGATCTTTTAAATTGCCCCGGCGGAGAACCCGGTTCGGATTACACGCAGCGCAGCGGTCTCTAGGCGGCGCAGTGTTTGAAAGGATGAGCTGTAAGTCATCCGGAGTTTAAACGCAGATGAAATGAAAGCGAGGGACGTTGCGAGTCGGCTGATTTCGTTAATGAGTGGCTCATTCATGGTGGTGTGATGCCGTGATGGCCGGCGCCCGGGTAATTTCATTTAGCAACGCTAAGCAAGCAAACTCGGAAGATTGTGACAACCCGATTTCACAATCAATACGTGTTGGATTGGAGAGCGGGGATGTTTATGCAGATACGAGGTGGAGACGCTTACGCGGGAAACCGTGCAACGCGCCTTGGTCAGCGGGTTTCTCGAAAAAATATGATAAGGCCGAGGGTTTATCGGTACGCGAAAGGCTATCTGAACAGCGGCCTCGTCTGAAAGATGATTGGAGAAAAGTTAGGTGGTCATCAATGTACTATCGAAGCTAAGTGGGTATATCGTTTCTTCAGTTACGCTGCTGAGATATAGAGTCGACTTTAGAGTGCATCTTGATTAGTTACACTCGATTTAGCGACATCGACATGTAGATAAGCACTGATAATGTTCTTCCTCGTGTATGCAGTCCTTCAATTCAGATGGTTGAATATTCTGGGTGGGTAACAGTAACCCTGGTTAGATTTCATGGTGAAATATTTACATACACATTAATTACTTATGTGAAATTAAGTTTTGGTTCACGAACTGTGCTCAATAGCCTCTATTTAACGTCGATAGTCTATTTAAAAATATTAAAAGACTTTTTGTTAAATATTCCATTGAAGTGCTACGTCTGTGCGAATTATTATACGAAAATGTAGTGAAAATGTATGAGATGAGATAGAGTATTTGTAGTGGCAATCGTTTAGTAGATAGCTTAATGAGGAGGTAGGAAATTTCTTCGAAACTGGTCGTATTTCTTTTTCTTTAACTAAGCAAGAGTAAAACAGTAACGCAATATTGATTTGTAGACATCTTTCTGCAAAGTAATCGTAAACATTTTGATGGAAGCTGAAGATCTGACACGAAGGAGGAACAGATTCATTCAATTTTATTAACATATCCATTTATTTTCGCATATCTGTGACACTTTCTTCTTCTGTAGATGAGTCTCTAACATCTCCTCTCTTCTCCGCATTGGAAAATACTTTAAATAAAGAATACCAATGGATCAAGTTCATTTCATTGGGAGAAATAAATTTATCATCGAGGATTCAACCACTCTTTTCTCACGAGTACGACACGGGAGAGGAGTAACATTTCGATGCTTAAATCAGGGATTATCTGAATAGATAAACGTAGTTTTTATTTTCATCACTTGCGATGATGAAGAAACTACGTTCACCACGAAACACTTACTTCCTCAGGCTGTCATCTTACGATACCAATGACATGATTGATTTCTTGGATCTCCGTTACGATCTTCAATACACACGCCTTGTGTTTCTTTGCATGAATTCCTAACCCTACAAAACTTTGTAATGCAACAGCTGACAAAAACCTCAGCACTTCATAGTGTTTGTACACCATGAGTTTGTTTGATAATGTCTTTTTATTGGTACGAATCCCCTTTCAGTTTAGATAAATATACCGTCTGACAATAACTAAATACGTACGTCGACATTGTGCCCGATGGACAAAATGGAAAATACTGTTATTTTTATCCTTATGAAAAATATATGGAACTGCATTCTATTTAGAACTTTTGTTCGAGATCACTTTCGTTGTATAGTATAGGATAATTCCATTTTCAGTGAGAATTAGTCAGCTGAGGAACTGCCGGTCAAATCGTTCTCTGGAATATCTTCAGCGCTGAGCTTGTCATACGACTTGCCCAAGTTAAGCAGGAATATTAATGGGGATAAACTCGTCCTAGCCTTGGCTAGAATAAGCAAACCTTAGCAAATCCGTAGCGGTGGCGTATTCCATTTTATATCCAAATTATTAAAAAAACAAAAACAAATTATTAAAAAAACTCTTACAAATCACTCTGACAGATGGGAAGAATTTATACGAAAAACCGCTCAAGCGACAGGAAAAATGCCGCGTCGCCAAGTTCTGAGATAAACGTGCGTTAAATTTATCTTAATGGGGAAACGAAAATATTTCTTTATTATTAGAAGTTACAGCATCAGAATTACTGTCTCTACCATCAGTATTTTATCTTTTGATTTGCCCCTATACCATAGATTTTATTTACCGTGTTCAAATCCAACGAAAACTTCATCTTATTCGAAATGTCATTGTTATTATTATAATATTTTCTATTTGATTATAAAATATATTTTCTGATAACATTTCAGTATTATTTGATCGTGTGAAGTAATTTTAGTAACATTTATGTACAATTCCAAGTAACCTACATAGGTGTCAGAAACTCTCAATTTTGTGTTGAGTCGATTCTCTTGATTAGAATAAAAGTCTGAGTTGAATTGCAATGGTAATTCAGGGAATAAGCCATTGTACGCAGACACCTACGTGATTAAGAAACCTTTTTGTGTTTGTATTTAATTCTTTTACGGGTAAGGTATGAATGATACACTAGCTACAGTTTAATGCCTTCTTTAAATAGTAAAGGAATAGGTCTATGCCATCCAAGATGTTCGCAACTTTCGACCTGCTTATCATAAGCCGATGAGATGGAAGAATCGATTGTTCTTAAAGAGAATCGCTTCCTCTCTATCATTAGAAAAATAATTAAAAGTCGAAGTTTCCCAGATCCATAAATTATAGACAACAGATGTAAAGTATCGCTTCAGAATAGTTTCTAACTGTAAGTACTGGCACGGCTAATCTTATCTTTACTAACAGATAGGGTAGATCTAAGAGATTAAAGGTGACATAACCGGAGACTATTTCTTTGCAGAGCAAGTATATTTATTTTAGCGTATTGTCCTTCTCAAATTAATTTGTTACTTTAGTGAATGCCAAGTCCATAGTTAAATTCCCAATTTAATTTCTTTAAATGTTCAAGAATACTTTTGATTATTGCTTAGTACTGTCTGAATTGTTAAGCCAAAAATGCTGCAATATTTGAATTTGGATCGCAAGTGCAGATTGTATGCGGTTATAAACTTGTTTTTTAAAATGCAAAGTACGTGGGTAATGTAGTGAATGCTCAGCCTAAAATACATTCATAATGTACGAAGTTATTTCAAGAAAACGGTCCGGAATACTTTAGGATGTTAATCATTACTTCGTTCGTTTTAGACCATAAAAAAGGCAGAATTTGCGTGTTTCAATCAAATGTACAGCGAGCACAACGCTTTCCGGTGCACTTCCCTTGGAATGTTTTTCATTCCGCGATGGAAATGCGCCTGTTTTGCGATTCAATGGGAAAGCGAGACACAAATGCTCAGCTGCGACCCCCTTTTTTCCACAGGACTGCAAGAAACCAATTATTTCCGCAACATTAAATATTTAGTGCTCGATACTTACAAAACCGCCGCGCGGGATTGCACTGTGGAGGAAGCAACGCTCGCAATTGTGAGTCACATGAATGATCAACGTTTCCCAAACGTTCCAAAACGCAAAAAAAAATCAATTTCACTAGGGTTTTTTTCGATGCGAGAAGTAGACGAGTGATTGGAAGAATTTTGGATCGATCCTTTATTTTTCAAAAGGGAATCGTCAGGGATAAATTCGGAAAGCGGCTGAATGATTGAAATGTAAGTTTTCGAACGGTTTTTGCGAGTGGAATGTGCTCCAAGTTTGAGTGTTTTCTCTCTGGGAGGGGGAGATTGTATCTCATAAGTTGACCATCAATTTAAGAGGATTAGGCGTAAGGCCAAGTGGGACTGGCACTCGCAGATTTCTCAGCATTCAAAGGGCTTATGAATCTCGCCCTTCGTCGTCGCTCGCGATAAAGATGAAACGTGGGTCTGTCACCCTGGATGACATGCAAAATAGCGCCAAGGATCTTTCCTGTCACTTGCCCAAACATTCCCCCGAAATGCAAAGCGTCTCACGATAAGAAAGCGCCCAGCGCCGAATATCATAAACTGTTCTCCGAATGTAATTTTTACCTGTAAGATGTTTATTATAGCATAAACGATTGATTGTAAATTTTTCTGTACATTTCTGTGGTATATGAGTTAGTTCTATTAAGTACCTGCCTGTTTTTAGTGTTTCGGAAGGATTACTTTCAACGTTAAATTACTTTCAACGTTAGCCATTGAAATTTAGGAAATTGGGAAACTCTTTAAAAGATAATCGATATGAACTCATAAAGTTTCCTAAAATTTATTTAATAATCAAAACAGAAACTTACTTATACCATTAATTGATTTAGATGTGTTGGCCAAAATATTCATCTTTAGGTGACTACGTTTGTGAGATTGCCGTTTGAGCCGAGATCGGCCGAATGAAATCGAAGCAAATTGTACTCAGCTAACGACGAATGTAGATATTAAATATTAATAAGTAAATATTTTCCTGGATCTAAAGACTTCCGAGAAATATCTTTATAAATATAAAGAAAAGTTTCCCAAAGAAAATAAATATCGATGTCGAATACATTTTCGCATAAAAACAATGAATATTTTTATGTATTTTTAGTCACAAATCATTTATTTATTTCTTCTTATAGTCACGAATCATTCATTGCTTCATTTTATATCCTTTGTTTACTTTGATAGTAGTGAAATATTAAATTTGATCTCAGGAATTAGCTTTGTTTTCTTTTCGAATTTTCACTTGTATTTTATTTATTGCTTCGCCGTAAATAAACGAATAAATAGTCGAATGTCTTGCATAATTGAAATTAACTTGAAATGTTGCAGAATCTCGCTTGCAGAATGATTACTTATCCGCAAAATGATATCATGCTGATTTTATAAAAATACAAAATTAACTAGTGTATATTTTGATCTGAGCCGAAAGGGCAAATGTGATTTATTAACGATTTTTCGAGAAGAACTAATATTCTTCACATTTTTTATGTGCATTATTTTAACCTCTTATAATGTACTAGAAAGTGAGCCGAGCTAGTAAAACATGATTATTTTGATATGAAGATGTGTATAATGCATGACGCCATAATTATTTACCTAATACTATTGCCACTGCACTGAGATAATTATCGGATCAAAGCTTGAATTGGGTGCCATGACCTGATTTAGGTTTTCTATAGAAATTTGAAAAATCTCATCAGAATTTATGGAATATTTTTAGGAGAAGTATAATATAACAATGTCAAATATTTTTCGGAACCATTTGCAAAATGTCTCATAATGTCCACTATTAATTATTGCATTCCTAAAAGTCTTGCTTTTCAGGTTTCATGGGTCACAGGTGCTAATTTAATTATCAGTCTTGAAGCACCAACACCAATTTTTATTCTAAAGTTCGCTAAGACTGCATTATCCCGCTCGTAAAAATCAATTTCTTCATATCAAACGTTCCGAATCTCTCATAACATCTCCTCGAGTGAAACCATAAATTAAATTTGATTTTAAATCCCCTCTGTATTTCTCTCGATTGGTTATCATTTAAATATACATTTTTTCTCTTTCAATCAGTTGAACATTTTGCCGTAGAAACTCAAACGCCGCTGCCGTATTCGACCGAAGAGCTCTTTGATACTAATCGAGAACCAAGCGCGCTTCGAACAAGTTTTAAATTCAATGTCGGACGAATGCTTCTTTCTTTACATTTCAGCTTTAAATATGACTATTCATCAACTCGCGTTCGTGTATTTTCTCTTGCGCCATAAATTGACGGGGAAAAACTTGTGCGGTTGGCAGGTGCATAGTAGTCATCACCAGAGAATATTCATTCATCAAATTTTCCCGAACAGATTAATGGCTGCGGCCTACGCTGGATTTAAGTCTCAAGCCTCGGTAAATACAATTGCCCTGCACTCTACGTAATAAATTGTGTTCAAGTGAGATGGTAGATAGCTTCGGGTAATGTTATTCGTTTTCGAATGCAACTTTACATGAGAATATCGCATTACTACATTAAATTATGCTTTCAGGAAATTATTCCGGTGACGAATATAGAGCACATCTAAATAATGCCTGTATAAATAAACAGCGCCATATGCCATTGATGTATTTTACCAGGAAAAGTGTACAATATTCCAGAGGCTAGTAATGAAGGTTCTGAACAAGAAATCGAGTGCGATTTCGAAATATAAACTATGAATTTAACAGTAAAGGTAAATCTTTTAAATACTGCAACTCTTATGATGGAAAAGTGTACCGGTATTTTCATGAATGGCTAGATTAAATTAATTCTATCGAGTCTCCGCATTAACGTTAGTTATCAATTTCCGCTGTCAAGAGGGCGGTAAATGTCGTTATCTCATTAATTTACAAAATAAGAATGTTATTCAGTAGCTGTCATAATTTATTAGATTAGGATAAAATGTAAATTTTTTTCCTATTATATAAAAATAATAATAGCAATAATAATTAAACTGATATTTATACACTGTAATCACACGATAATTGCGAATATTTCCAAGCAAATAAAGTATCTGAAAAGATGATATTCCTCTGAGAGCTATTTTAAACGATTCCAGCTATTCTTTCTGTGTGACAATTAGCTAATTACATTTAAACAGCAATTATAATCAAAATTCATAAATGGTCACATCGTGTTTTCTGTGATCCCATTGTTAAATTGTGGGTTTGCCTTGGTCGTCTAAGGGATGGGTTTAGAGATTTGATGCTTTCCTGGTGAATAGTTTGTGTAAATTTTTCTCGGGTTAACACCCATGTAAGATCAAGTGACAATGAAGTCGCAAACGTTTCAATGGCTAACTCTGCCATCTTCTTCAGAGCAGCCCTGAAGAAGATGGCAGAGTTAGCCATTGAAACGTTGGCGATTTCAGTGTCACCTGAACTTACCTGGGGTTAACCTGAGAAAAATGTACACAATTTTTTAAACTTTTAGACGTACAATTATATTTTGACTCTGACAATGCCAAAATTACCACATCAGGTTTAACGCATATGTGCAAACGATTGAAATGTAGTAACTTCACAGTGTTTCTAATTGCAATTCCATGTTTATTCGGAATAATTTATTCCATGTGTCATCACAAACATCCATACTTGAGCAATAACAGAGAGGGACAACGATATCAACAAATTACTAATAGAAAACCCATGCTCCAGTAAAGGAAAATCAATCAACTGGGACACGAACTCGGTACCTAGTATGACTTTGGAGGATAAGCACAAGTTAACGGAAATACACCAACGAGACTAGATAATGAATGGTTTTCGAACAGCAGATACATGTAATAGCAATTTTTGAATAAAAATGAGAGAAAGAAGTTCATATTGAGTC
Source organism: Ladona fulva (assembly GCA_000376725.2). Lineage (NCBI taxonomy): Eukaryota > Metazoa > Arthropoda > Insecta > Odonata > Libellulidae > Ladona > Ladona fulva. Next base: position 18,851 of record KZ309533.1, read on the forward strand.
GTATATAAAGAATGGAAACAGGAGATCTAAGCAGTAATTAGTATCTTATTTGTCGTTTAAATCCTTTGTTGGTGTACATGATAGCCCCTTTAAAGAAGTCGAATATTCGTGGCAAGGACCTTTATGGAAACTAATGCATTATGAATCATCAGAAAGTGAAAAGAATATAGGGTTCGACATCCTCGTGGGTGCCGCCCGATCGCTCTCTAGAAATTAAGATAATTAAATCGGATCCCTTCGGAATAGGTGGAATAAACTTGTCACAATAGCGCCGTAGTTGAAGAATAACAAGGTGGGTCGGTGGTGTCTGCAGGGATTTGGGAAGGAAAGAGGAATGGGAAACAATTCTATCCGAAGGCGGGCATTCGGAGATTGGGACAGCGCCGCTGACTGGCTGCCTTAGATATGAGCCAACACAAACAAACGCGAGGAGAGAAAAACAAGTGAAGTCGGCTAGGCGTCGCGCTGAAGGATCTGCGTTAGAGAGGTCAGAGAGGGAGAGAGAGGATTTGGAAGGGGAGATAAGTGGGGGACGAGGGGTTGACAGTGGATTCGCGTAGTGAGGTAAAGGGATTTCCCAGATGGAGATTGGGGTGGAGCAAAATAGGAAAAATAAGGAAAACACCTGGAGAACGAACGGGAGAAATGTATTTGGTGGTGAGGGGAAATTATAGTATCTGTGGAGGCCAAACTTCATGCCGATATGAGTCATGCATGAGTATTGATATCGCCTGATTTTTTGGGTGAATGTTTATTTGAAACGGTCGCGTAATTATTTGGATAGAAAAGAAGACAGTCTCTGCATAAAGTAATCATACGGAGAAGGAAATGCATTTTTATGTCGTTAATGGAATATTTATGAAAATAAGAGGAAAAATGTATGCAAAAATATAGGAATTTAACCTTTTCTATTATTATATAAATGTTCTCGGCTCATTAATGTATGTATTATAGTATAGTTATAAGCTAAAATACTGACTGTTTCCTCAACCGATTAGCTACAGAAAGCTTCGAAGAGGAATTGAGGAACGTGGCAATTAGCCCATGCTTTCCTCATAGAACCAGAATCCTATAAGCAGAAGACGTTTACGTAAGAGTAGCATAATGAAAATTTAACATTAAGAGAACAATAAGAACGTTGAAATCAGTCCATGCTTTCCTCATAGAACCAGAATCATATAAGCAGAAGAAATTTACGTAAGAATAGCATAAAGAATGTTTAACATTAACTTCTCGTAGCTATCAGTAAGGGTTAACATGATATATTCCATTGCTCTTTAACTTCAGTTATTTTCATTTTAGCACAACCATCAGCGAAACTGAGAAAAGAGTAAACGAATAATACAATTCCTCTATCAGATGAAAATTTATTTCACTAATAAAATTACGGTTTCAGGAACCATTACCATTAAAATAATACTATTTCGTAATTTATGAATAATACTTATTCCTATTCCATTAAATACTTACCTCAGATGGATTGTCACAAATTTAAAAAGGAACAAGTGAAGACTCAACCTGCTGTAGTGACTGAAGGTACAGTTGAATAATAGTGCTCGGTAAAACGTTAATTTTCGTTAAATGTGATTTAGGAAATACATTCTCACTAGTCAAACCCGATTTAATGACGAAGCAGAGTATGAATAATTTATTCCGCACGTTCACACAATTAACATTGTGTGTTTAAAAATTGAGTGCCATCTTTTAACCTTTGATTGTAACATAAGAGGACTATTTGGAGGTAAAAATCATCGTGAACGTATTTTAGCACTCTTCATTGATTATAATATGTATGATTCCATAGTTATAGGGATCAAAAATTGCTATAAATATTGAAAAGATTTGATTTACAAAGTCCGACTCCTTAGTTAGAGCCATCAAGTTGGAAACATTATTGCTTTTAATGCCACGATTTAATATTTACCGCTGAAATGTTTATTTTGCGTTGCCTTAGTACCGTTCCGATAAGTGGTACCAACTAGTAAGTAAGCCACTGTTACACAAGAGGGCAAAAGAACCCATTACAGCGGCGAAGCTCTGGGAATAGTGGATGGCGAGGTCTCCAGTGCTTTCAGCCGAGAAATTGAAACGTGGGAATTACAACGATTTCCAGCGTATGCATTAGGCGAGCCTTTGTCGCTACATTATTTCTATTCGAGTAGTTTGCCTTAGGATGAAATTTCGTATGGATTTTAAAACTTGGTTAACAGAGAGAGGTCACGTGCTGCACTGAAGTTGAAATTTATCTTTTCGGAATTAGACCGAGGTAAGGGAATAATTTTTGTACTATTCTATTATTGCTGTTGGATATTATCAGATTATTTTATACATTACGCAAAATCTAAACATTGTATAAAATATTAAATATAAATTAATTATTTAATATTTTATACAATGTTTAGATTTTGCGTAATGTATAAAATAATCTGATAATATCCAACAGCAATAATAGAATAGTACAAAAATTATTCCCTTACCTCGGTCTAATTCCGAAAAGATAAATTTCAACTTCAGTGCAGCACGTGACCTCTCTCTGTTAACCAAGTTTTAAAATCCATACGAAATTTCATCCTAAGGCAAACTACTCGAATAGAAATAATGTAGCGACAAAGGCTCGCCTAATGCATACGCTGGAAATCGTTGTAATTCCCACGTTTCAATTTCTCNTAAAAATATACAAATATTAAGCACAGAAGGTATTGTTAATTGTTGGGAAACGTGCAGCTGCAGGCCGCATGCGGCTCTTGGTGCGGCCTTAGCTTCATTTTCTAAAAAAATTCGCTCATGTAAGTAATTTTGTTTACCAATCGTATTCATTGAGCCATATGAAAATAAATTCTTTACTTAGGTTTCCTCTTTTCTTCCTGGAGTAGATTAAATACGCTTTGTGCAATTTCAATGCCGAACATTTTACATGTAGGTGACTCGCTTCGGCCTAGTGGATTTTCATGTGGCTGAATTCTCTAGCGGACCTCTAATGAAAATATCTTCCCCACCCCTGGAGTGATTTAATATTTTTAAATTCGTTTCCTACATAACTCTTTACTCCTGGATCAACTTCAAACATTCAATCCATCTTTAATTCCTTAGCGACGAATGCTTAGTTGTGGATAATCTCAACAAAGAGGTTCTCTGATTGTTATTTAATCCTCACTGAATGAAAACGCGAATAAGTAAGGGCGAGTACAGAAAACCGATGCAACATAACCCATTCACAGATTATGTTTGCGTGAATATTAAATCTTGTTGTATTGGAGCATCCGGGGGTAAGGGTTCAGACCCCTTGAATAGCGAACGGTACTTGAGAAGAACATAGTATTATATCCGTAGGGAGGCTTTTTTGACCTCTTTTATAATAGGATATTGTAAAAGCGGGCTTTTTCGATGGGAACGGAGAACTAATATCCTCGAAGCTTTAAATCAGCTTCGTATGAAGCGAAAAAATCTATACGAAGGCAATCTTCCTTTCTCTCATAACCCCACAATATTGCATGTATCAGAGTGTCGTTCAAATATGCTCGAAAACTGCTGCTGGTATTAAATCGCAATCAAACTCTGATTCATCGAACTTGAGTTTACTTAACGTTCCCTTTCTACCTCCACTGACCCTTCATCCGTTACGAAAACGACTAGCACTAAATTCTGACATTGGTTTCACCAACCATTGTTAAACTTCCAATACATATCGGCCGATTTCTGCTTTAGGGGAAGGTTTTATAACAACCAATATTATCAACTACTACCATTATATTATTTTGTTCCTTTAATGCGAAAAATATTGGCTGTTATTTATTTATTTTCGTAATAAAAAAGTCACATGGCGCTAAAAGTCGAGAAGCTATATTGCGCTCTACAACAAAACGAGAGAGTAAGAAATAAAATTCCGTTGAGTTATAATGAAGATATAATGTAAATTCCGCTTAATTTTAACAAGAAAAGAGAAAATATTTAATGATAAAAATTGTTTTTATTCATATTAATAATAGATATCCTCGTCGTACTGAACTACGCTGCTATTCTTATCTCTCCATAATACATTACAACTACTAAAGTGGTACCTTGATTAACGACGTACTTGGTTAACGACGCATTTGGCTTACGACGAATGAGTATGATTAATAATAGCCTTCTGTAACGAAGCAGGTTTTGGTGTACGACACCTTTCGTCGCAGAATGACAATTTTAAAACTGCCTTATGACTATTGATTTTATTAAGGATAATTTTTTATAGCAAGTACAACGAATAAATTATATGTATGTATATGCAACATTTAAATGAATGTGATATGCATATTTGACATATAGTATGGTTGTGGGAAATCGCACTTTGCATATAAATGTTTTGGTTTACTACTGTAATTCTGGAAGAGATTACCGTCCTTCACCAAGCTATCACTTAATCGAGTCATCGTGGTCGAATTCTTTCTAAAATTAGTAGATGACAGAATAATTATTAAGGATATTTTATTGAGGTACCGTTATAGTCAGCCTCTGAATGTACAGTGGTGAATAATTCAATTCTAATTTAAATTTTCTAATTTATGAATAATTTTTAAAGATCCAAATCGTTAGGTGTTCATGTAAACTTAGTAAATGTAATAAAAAACTAATACTAAGCTATCTATTTATCCGTAAAACACCCAACAATTGCCATGACTTGTGTATTTATGATAACCTTTCCAAAGGCATCTGATTCCATTCAGATTTTTTAGATATCATTCACATAATCATCTGTATTTCAGATCCAGCCGAAGAATATGACCTATCTGTCCTATACATTTAGTGAAAGGAAAGATTATAACACTAAATCTCCTATTAATTCTTACGTTTGTGCTCCATTTAGAAATAATAGATAATTAGTAAGGATATAACAAATATATGTAGCTAGTACTGTGCATATCTCATCACATTTTAATCTCCATAGTTCTTCCTCCCACGAAAACTGATTTCTTTGAAAATGCGGAGTCCTTATAGGCATGGTGCGGGGCTGAATCCCATGTTGCCCAATTCAAAGGGTGTTAAGGGTGGGTGATCGGTTACAATTTGCATACATTTTACGTTTTTTCCTCTTATTTAGGGATACTTTAGAATCGATGACACGATTCGATGTCTCTATATCTGCCCTTTAAAAAGTAGACAGAGCTGACATTGTCTCAATTTCATAAATTGTTCTCAAGAAGCGTAAAACTTGCCGATTTTTTCTTCTCTGAGCCTTATTCCCATCACCTATAGGATCGGTTGATGATTGGTGGTGGTGTTGACGAATTTGATTTGGCACTTACTGTTACGGCCGGATGCCCCTCCTGCCACAATCCGTAAGGGGAAAATTGGGCACGCACATTAATTCTCTAACCAGAAAAATCGGAATAGCCGGTACTCGAACCCGGGACCTTGGGGGTAGCGCCAGGGCACGCTTACCTTTCCGCCACCGTTGTCGATAAACGAATCCGATGCACATATAAAGTCATTAATTTGCAGGAGCGGTCTTAATGAATCAAAAAGTAGGTAAATAAAATGTGTTGAATGTAATAATCATTAATTGGAATAAGTGTTATGTGGGGAAGGAATACTTTTATGATAACATACGAATCCGATGCCCATATTAAGTCATGAATCTGCAGGAGCGGTCTTAATGAACCAATAAGTAGGTAAATCAAATTTGTTGAATGTAATAATCATTAATTGGAATAAGTGTGATGTGGGGAAGGAATGCTTTTATGATTGCATGAACGCATTATTCTTTATACGGATACGTCTGTACCATCGAACGTGCTAAAGGGCAAGACTTCATGGAATAACATTAAAAGCTAAGTTCATGCAAAGCAAAAAAATCAATGTATCGCTTAATCGACTTATTTGTAGAGATGGAATTCCATGGGAAAGAGAACGACATCATAAGGAAACTGTGCATGTCCTCGGACGTTTCAAAAGTAAATGGCTATGAGCAAAATTCTTACATGACTCGGCACTGCTTATTATAGACGCATCCCAAACTTCGGATGCCGCATAGCAGGGTTCCCTTGGCCTTTCTCAACAAGCGCCCCATCAGCACTTGCGAAGTTCGCAGGTCGCAAGCTAACTATTTCATGTATTTTCTCACCAGCTTTTTGCCCAAAATATCTACAATGTGAGCCGTTTTCCATTTCTCTTTTATATAAAACTGTAAGGAACTTACGCAGTTTTTTTCCTCAATCAAACGATCTAAAGTAAGGAAGTTGAACAAACTTACATTCAGAAGACAGTTCTTTAAGGCATTGTTGCAAAACTGTTCTGTTAAAATACTTACCGGTTGAGTGTTCCTGCTTCGTAATCGTTTCTCCACAGAACTAACTGCTACCCATAAAATTTATTAAGAGAGGGAAATTAAAAGTTAGAATTAATGTAGTAGAGTCAAAACATTCCGTATAATTTAATTTTTTATTCTGAACCTTTAGTGACTGTGTAGTTTTAAAAAGTACCGATCAGACTCATTCAGTTCGAGCAACTAATGGTATTGCTATGACTGAGGGGTCCCCAAACTACGGCCCAATGGTCGGATCCGGCCCAAGAAAGGTTTTTATCCCAATAATTGAGTGAACGTTTTACTCCAGACGCTGTCATCGAGAGACCTGTGAAGCTCCCATTTATTTATTATTGATCATATTTTTGCAATTACATTATTATTGAGGGCTCCCAGATAGCCAAGTGGGCAACGCGTTCGACTTCGCTGAAAGTGGTCACGGGTTCGATTCCCGGTAGGGGCCTACGTGCGACATGACCAAAGCAGTCGAAGCACTTTAAACAATGCTTTACAAGTCCGACTCAACGATACAGAAATTGCAGAAAAAAATAGAAATTGAGGTGTCACATAATTTCTTTGAGGTCTCCCGCTACTTCCAACGTCCTGCGCTAAAAAATCGTTGCCATAAAATTTTTATAAACAGGAAGGTTTTTTCTCATAAATTACTTAAAATATGTTTTCATTGCTAAATCTTATTACTATTTTTTTATTGCATATGCGAACTAATTCACCGCTTCCGTTCTAAGCATTATCTAAAAAATTCGAGGAAAGATAACGCAATAGATGTAATAAATATTCCTAAAGATTCGACCCGCCCAACTTCTACGAGTACCATGCATTAACATGGCCAACCTTTCAAAACTCTCGGACACTTGCTTGCCGATATCAATATCCATTTTTCAGCAAACATTAAAGATTTAATTTATCCTAGCACTGTAGCACTACTTAGTTCCACTTAACTGACGGGTTAGATGATAGATAGGACTTTTAATTCCATGTCGCTTAATATGATGTTTGTTTGTATATGTTTGAATTTTTAGCATTCTATCGTCAAAATAAAACAATACTCAGTGCTCACATGCATTTTGTTACTAACTCAAAGGCGTTAAAATAATGTATGTATAGGATTCAAAGGAAACTTACATCACCAAACGATCAATCAAGTATGCTACTGGTATTGACCGAACGGTTATAGAGAGACTCTAACACTTTCCATGGCAGCGATGACTACATCTGTGACTGTATTGCAACCATCGTTGAATGCTAGTATAAAAATAGCCTAGTTCAATAGTTGGCCTACCACCAGTGAAGTCTTTCTAAATCCATATGTGAGTCAGAGGAACGAGTTGCTTGTATACCCTTGGGATCTCGGCCATAGAGCAAATGAATACATCCAATCATCCTTCGAGGCTCAAGCATAGACTGCTAACACCCTAGGGCAAACTCTCCTGTTACGCAACACCATTTCAAGAACATTTTTTATTCCGAACCACCCTGGTCCAGTCAGCTCATTCAGGAGGAAAAAATTGGAGTGAGGATCGGTGAATCATCTCACAAATGATTTTCCCGCTACTCAAACATACTCGGACACGTGCCTAACAAACCATCCGGAGATCGAGGGAGTCCAAAAACGCCATCTTCAGCCCGGCTTATTATTCAACCTCGAGAAAGATTTTTTCCTCCCACCGTAAACACAGCGATCTGCCTTATGAAACTCTACGTCCTCCCCCTTCATATCCATCACCCGCCGGCGCACAAAAAGATCATTTGTATCGCGTCCAGAGCGGATGAAAGGTCCTAGTTTGCTCGGATGCGGGATGGTATCACCGTTGTTACAGCAATGCGAAAAGTTTCGAATGGAGAGAGACGTGAAATGTGCCCCTAGATAAAGAGGTTGTCTTAAATTGGAGACGGCAGACGCGGAAGTCTGGGCAAAAGCTGCACTTTGTGACGAGGCTCATATCTTTGCGGGTTAATTATGGATGCCTCTAGGGAGGCGGGCGGGGAAAAGGTCGTTGGCAATAAAGTTTGTAATTTGTGGAGTTGGTAATTATCGAAGTGAAAGGGCAGTCACTCCCAAATAGAACAAAGAGGGAAAGAATCGTAAAGTGTAGGACAAAAGCTCTTCTCGAGGGAAATAATTACGTGTAAGTTTCTTACGGATTTCTTTTTCCTCTAATTCTCTCCGTATACTTTTTTACAAGGATTACCGCTTCTTCTTCGCGAAAAAGAATGGGAAGGTTTTTAACGGAAACTCTGCCGTTAAGTGAGGGAGGAAGAAATAAATGCGCGGAGAGGATTTTAAATCGGTGGAGTTAATGCGGGAGAATGGCGAGGAAGAGGATATCTGTTTAATTCGTCTCGCGGCGAGCCTGCTTTTCCGTAATCTGCGATGAAATTTAGAATTTCAATGCTCGGCGATTTATGTATTCCGGCAAACATCTTTACGAACACGGTACGCAGGAGATAATGCCCATTTTGAAATAATGGACCATTGTGATTTGTTAAAAGTATAAAATCTTTAAGCTTTTAGAAATGTATGCTATCAAGCACTGAATAATCATTTATACCATGCAATATCTTCCTTTTCAGGACGGGCAAGTGACGACATTCGTAAACAAAATTGATTTAATATTCCTGGAATTCAAATGAAATTATACCACGCCAATAAAAATTACGAGGGTAGTCGCAGAAGTACTCGACCTAACATAGAAATACGAAAAACGGGAAAAATAACTTTATTTCTCAACGTAGTCTCCTTTCATCTCAATACACTGTTCCCAGCGATGTTCAGTAGCTTCGATACCCTGTTTACGGTGAGAGCCTCAAAAGGGCAACTAACCGCAGACTCCACCTCTTCATTGTTGGCAAACCTTTTACCACCGAACCATTTTTTAAAGTTTGGAAAGAGAAAATAATCCGAGAGAGATAAATCTGGCGGATAGGGTGCGTGAGGAAGCAATTCGCATTTAACTCAATATTTTTGGCAATCGCGATAACGGATGTGTGAACTGGTGCGTTGTCTTGGTGAAACAGCTTTTTGTTTTTCGCCAACTGCTGCCGTGTTTCCGTGATTTCATCACTCAAACGCTGTCGTAAGTTTGCTTAATACTCGCCGTTGATTGTTTTTCCTTTTGAAAGATAATCAATGAAAAATAACTTACGCGCATCCCAAAAAACTGACGCCATAACCTTGCCAGCAGATGGAAATTTCTTCACCTTCTTTGAAACCAATTCTCCCCTCGTAGTCCATTGTCTTGACTCCTCCTTCGTTTCAGTGCAGTGATGGACTCATGTTTCATCCATGGTGACGAATCGACGCAAAAACTCGGCTTTGTTACCGTGAAACATCGCCAAACACTCTATTGAAACATCCTCACGAGGCTGTTTTTGTTCCACTATGAGCAAACGCGGACCCCATCGCGCGTTCAGCTTTCTCATGTCCAAATTTTCGGTCAATATGCGATGTACAGCACTTTTTGAAACGTCTATCATGTTTGCTAGCTCGCGCACTTCCAGTCGACGGTCATGCAACACTGTTTCTGAATTTTCTTCACCATTTCTGGCGTGGTCATCTCATTTGGCCGACAACTTCGATGTTCGTCTAGGCATCTCGTGCGGCCTTGTTTAAACTCGGCCACCGAATATTTCACTGTCGTGAACGAAGAAGTAGACTCCCACAGAGTAGAATCTAGCTCGGCGTTGATATTGGTTTCTCTGAGAGCTTTCAAATGAAAGTAATGTACCCTGTAACAATGACCAATTTTTTCCATGTTTACTTAACTCACTGAGAGCGTTCTCTATTGAGGGCTGTCAAAGAAATACTAAACAACGTAACGTCTTGAAACTTGAAACTTAAAATATTTAAGGTTGGTGCTTTCGACCATAGTAATTTTGAAAACAACATCCTCCATCTATACGTCAGATCGGATACTTATGGATCGGATACCCGCGTAATTGACAAAAAAGAAGGAAAAGTCAGGGATGTAATAATAACGCGGCCATTCACTTACGTAAACCAGTAATGCTATGACTCGAGGGTCGGTAACCTTCCCGAGAAATAGGATTGCTAGCTGTTGATAACAAATTTACACCTCTAAACTTTCCATAGTAGTGTTTTCTTCATAAGCTTATTCCCCTTGAAAAGAGACGGATAATGTAAAATCGTATTGATGGTGGAGTAAAAAAAATACAACAGTAAACGAAAAGATTCTCTTGACAAAGTTCGTAAGTTCGAATTAATATCAGTCTTAAACCATATTATAAAGAAATAAATTAAGAGATTGATATATGCGAGAACCGTATTTTATATAAATAGCAATTTTTTAAATATCTTTGTAAAGGATACTTTTAGTATTTTTGTAAGTTTTGATCGAATTTATAGTTAAAAAAACGGAGGAAGTGTAGGTAAAGAAAGTTTACAAAAGAAGAATATACGGACAGAATTTTAGTTTGCATCGACGATATAAAATTTGTTTACTTTGGACATGCATGAAGCTTTGTCAACATACAATAGGCACTAAAAATTGCTTTCAGTGCCTCCCGGGATTGATCTATATGTGTCAGAAATGTTCGATATTGTTTCTTTATTGCGACACGCTCGATATTGGTGACGAATAAAATTATCAAGTTCTGGTTTATTTCGTAGCTTTTATTTTATAGATTAATTCAAAGGCTTCCTGCCAATCAATCATTTATCGGAGATATGGAAGAAAATTTAGATTTTGAATCAATACAATTCATATGACAAGAAGAATATTAGGACTAATAGTTCGCTGTGTTATTTCGTTTCAATTTACGATATCAGTGGAAAGGCAAAATTAAAACTTAAACTTCAAAGCGATTGAGTCACGCTTAGCCTTAGAGTTCAAAGAGTAAATTAAAGTTCAACTTCTGAAGGTTTGTTGCACATAAGTTAAAAAGATTCTTTTAATGCAGAGTAAGGAGTAAATGGGACCCTGTATCACAAATGCTTGGCTTCGGCGTAATTTCTTCTGTCGACTGAGTAGTTTAATTTATTTAACATATTCTAGTAATTTATTAGGGTATGCCTAAAAAGTTATCCTTTTAAGTTGGTGATCCTTGATTGTACAAAGGGAAACGGGCTCGATCTAGTATTTAATGATGTATTTGTGAGTAAAAGAAGAATAAAAAAATTCAATGTAAACTTTAAAGGATAATAAGCCTTTACTCAGCGTCGATCATATTTTGGATAAATATTGGGTGTTCGAAAGCGGCCTTTCATGCTACGGAAGTAAATACATTGCAGATTTAAAAGAAGAGGACCTTCGAACTAACCCTCGTATTGTTGATAACATTTATAATTTCTCACTGTAGGATTTTCATTTCATTCATCCCCTTGAAAGTAGTTTGGAGTTATCAGTAATCTGCGTGTACTTAGGAGAATGTATAAATTATAAAATACTCGTATTAATAAACATTAATACATAAAATTTTACACTTCTAATATGAAAGAAATAAAAGTGTATAATTTTTCATTACAAACTGAAATGTGTGTTAAAACCTTTTGAAAATGTTTAAGATATTTATGAATCTTCTTAGAGAAATATTTTCTTAGAGAAATACGAGAGAAATACCCATGTGTTTAAAATCCAGAAAATTTTCCAGTGGTGGGGAATTCGAAGTGCAAAATTCTCCTTTTGAAGCGATATTTCCTTAAAACTAGGTACTTCTCAATGCAACTCGTATCGGTAGAAAATAAACGGATCGTAGGATTATTTGAAATGGAACCCTCTCCTCATGTATATATAAGTGAAGCTCTATAGCCGCGACGTGAAGAGGGGACGGAGTGGGTTGTCACAGCACGAAGCATGCCAAGTTGAGGGTGGAAGTGTGGGGGAGAGAAGAAAGACCCTTAAGGGGGCTGCGATGGTCCTTGGAAGGGCGTAAAATGGAAGCAGGGGCGCGTAGCTCTAATGAGCCACGAACACTTCTCAACCTCCGACTTCTCCCTCTCAAAGTTGGACCCAGTTTTGTTTTGTGGGGGAAGCCGCGCCAGGATCCCAACCCCTTTGGCATTGCTGCTCCTTCCGTAATTTACGACGGAGGGCATTTACGCGAGGCGCTATGGACTCGTGAATGTGCTAGGGCGGTAAAGTACGAAAAAGTGAGGGGCGTTTCGAGTCACACTGATGTTTGAGAGCTGCGGATTCATGTGAAAAGTCCACGGCCGAAAGTACGACCCTGGCGGGTTCGACGGCCTTCTTAGAAAGGAAATCGTAAAGAAGGAATTCTTAGGCAAATATGTAAGATGATTCGTTCGACTACGGTTAGCTAAATCTATCGTCTTAGTGAAGGCTGTACCATTTATTTGTGCAGATCTTACATAGTCGCATGGTGCTAGGGAGTTCTATGATTAATATTTAATGATTAGTTCTGTAAATATTAGATTAGTTAAATATTAAATTAATTTAGTAAATACTACATTAGTTCTATGATTAATATTTCTATGATTAATATATTAATATGAGTGTTTTCTCGTTCATCAATATTTGATCAACACTATGAGTATAATTAATTTTATTGTCGAAAAGAATGATTTAACAACCCTCATGAAAAATAATTTTCTAAATAATAGAGAAAACTTGCAATGCGCAATCTATGTCCCTATGTTTCTCTGCCTGATAAGTCACCTCAAACTGAAATTCGTTAACACCAACATTTGCAAAATGTATGTAAGTTAGTCAGTTGATAAGTTTTGAAGCTCAGTTTGATCTCCGATCTCTCTTATTTTGCTGTATGTGACCTGTGTGATTCATTCAGACAGGTGGGAATCTACAAATTACATTATGAGAATTGCAACACTTCATACATTTGGCAAACGGGTTGCGAATTTTACAAAGGCACTGAAGAATATAAGGGTACCTTTTTTAATTAAACCGGAAATTCCTAATGAGCATAAAAGCTTTTAGATATATATAAAACTTCATTTATAATCATTCAGTTCATCATCAATCCTGGAAAAAACGTACGAAACTAAGCCTATTAGACTGATTAATAAATCGCATACGTTAACAGGTATGGACGTAAGAATCCTTACTCTCTACTCTGCTGGAGAACAATTTACTTGTGGGACTATGATCAATCCAAGAACTATTTTCACGTGCATCGGAAGTTTAATTCTCGTTCTAATGTCTCAAAATGATTCTTTTCATTTGTAAGAAATGGATGCAGGTGCCAAAGTAATTGAAGGCACATTTATAAACGGGTAAGAGTAAAATGACTGAGTATTGACCCTGTTCTTTTATATACAATTCATTCCATATAAATACAAGAACTCTATGCAGTTATTTATTGGAAAAGTAGTCAGATACAGAAAGCATATAAATTATTATCGAATTCTGAGTAGATATACAATAAATACAGTATAATATAATCTGAGTAAGATGGCGTTGAAGAATATTTTATACGCATATTTGCATGCATGTCGAACCAAGTTTTCAAATATCTTCGATGAAATTTGTAAATTAACTATTAGTAAATTTGTATTTGTTTAACATATCAGTGAATACGTACGTAATAATAATATATTTGCGGATTTTTATACATTTAATAATCGTTATGTTCTAAGTGACAAAAGTGGCAGTGAATATGGTTAGAGTACTTGTAAATTTTATATTTTACATGTGAATTCAGCATGAGATTCGAAAAAATTCGTTAGCTTGTATCGTTAAGAATAAATTCATTAACGACGTGAAGTCATATTTAATGATCCATATATCTTTGTACGTATACATGACCAATAAGTCCATATATATTAGATGGAAACGTGCATTATTATTTGCTAAGCTAGATAAGATTGAACAAAATTTGTATCTCGGTCATGTAAAATCCTACATTCTCGAATATCTCTGAAATAGATTCAGGTAGGAGATTTACCGTTATTGACAAAGATCAGACGAAATAACGAGCAAAGAACCGTATTTATAGAATCATTCTAGTTATACAAAAAAAATAGAGCTCTACCTCTATCTTCTTTCATCTTGTATCACAAGACCAAAGATTAAATGGGATCTAACATCATAAGACGTGCCTACAGGGCGTTCATCGTCTTCCAAAATAAGAAAATTTCCAAATTGCAGGAGATTGCATTCCCACCCTAACAAGATGAGACGGTAAAGCAGAAATTTAATGCTAATTTTAGAGAAATGTAAATACAACTGTACAAAGTCCACGTTAAAAATACATGCTCAGATGCGTCTCCTAGGTAATGTTTTTGATGAATACTTTTGAGTCTTTTAGTATGATAGGAAGGAGGAAATGTTTACGCTTCTCGTGGGAATGGCAAACTTTTCTTAGCAGTGCAATTTCTGTGACGTGTCTTCTAATTAAGAAACGTAAAGATCCTGAACCTTTAAGAGAAATATTACATTTGGAAAAAAAGAATATGACCTTTTCGCCCAAGAGATGTATTGCATCCACAGTTCTACGGAAACTGTTCGAACAAATTATAATTTTTCATGAAATTTGCTTTGCCTATCTTATGCAGACTATGAATATTAAATGAATTTCGGATGTGTTTTCTGGTAATAAGATACATTGCACGTCTTTATCATTGTAAATGGTGGCGTAAACTATTTATAATAAAAAAATTCTGTGTGAAAGTCTGTATATTAATAATGATACTGATTCCGTGGGATTCTTTCATCCCCTTTGTAATTGGGTGTTTTCCTGCGACGTGGGCTTTTTATTTATCAATGTTGAGTTGCAAATATTTTTCCCACACTCTAATTTTTCTCTTTGTTATTTCATTTACGTCTACATAAGTACAAAGCAAGCTGCCTTTCGGCGTGTGACAGTGTGTGCAAGCACCATGACTCTACTTCACTAATCGATTGGTTTTGCGTATCGTTCGCGGAAAAAATGAATTTTTGAAACAAATTGTTCTAGCATCTATTTCTCTGATTTTCCTCGCAGTATCAGAACGGCCAATATAACACGGCGGAGGTATTGTGTCAGCTACATCATCTGTGAAAGTGCTTTCTCTAAATTTATTAAGTAGATTTATCCTTTGGTTAAGCCTTCTATCTTCTAAAGATTCCCATCCCGCGTCCTGAAGCATTTGCGTAACAGTCACTGATTTGTCGTAACAATTCTTTACGAAACGAATCGCCTTTCACTGTACTTTTTCTAATTCCAGAATACAATATTTTTCTGCAGGGTCCCATGCACTACAAGCATATTCGAGGTGAGGCCTAAAAAATATCTGTACATATCATAACGACATAGGAGATAAGGTGAGCTAGAGTTCCAATTTTTTTTTAATTAACTATGCATAATCACATTCTGTCAGAGCAAGTCTGTCGACAGAATGTATGTACAGCAAATGGAAAACAAATACATAGAAAAAAAAACAATTGAGAAACCAGCTCAGGCTCACCATAATAATAAAACCATTAATCGTGCTGAATAAGAACAGAATACAACAGAACAGAATGACAATTTACAATATAATTAATTATAATAAGTTTACAATACAAGTAATGCATGACAAGAGAAAAAAAAG
>KZ309533.1:35091-63345 GCA_000376725.2 Ladona fulva
TTTACCCTCGGGATTCTTGGTTTACTAATATTTCACTTTTTTAAAGAGATCAATTTCATACAGCAGTGGAATAACAGCAAAAATTTGAATTTTTCCTATCTTCTGTGAGTATAGCTGTAACAAAAGATTAATAGAATGTTTGTCTAGAAATCTGGTCGATTTTCTTCTACCAATAACAAATCCTCTTTAAGTGTTTCAAATCTTGAGTTTATTTTTTCGAAAGGCGTTTCAAAATTTTGTAGTATAATATTATCATTAACTACAATATTTCTTTCGTTGGGTTAACTTCCTTTTCGAAATAATCACAACTTTGCTTTGCGCTAACATTAATCTCGATTCCCTACTATATTATTTCATATTTCTACGATCCCGCTTGTTGTTTCAGAATGTTTCTCTTTTGAATCACTTCGTGCTTGTTTTGTTTTATTCGATTAGGCTTTTTAAATATTCTTGCATGGAGAAGATTGAATATTGAGTAGATGAGGTTCTTGAGGTTGAGTTACATTAAATAAATATATTTATGTAATATATCATTTAATATATAATTAACTTTATCATAAATACAAGATTAATAATACAGATATTAATCTCAAAGATTGATGATATAATAAAAAATCTTTAAATTGAAGCTGGTAGGTGTAGTATGTATTTTTTTAATCGAACAGAAGAAGTTTATGAAACTGATAAAATAAAAAGGAATTATTATAAAATTAACAACATATTTTCGTGTAGTTATGTTAGAAAAATAAGTGTTCAGTTTCAAAAATTTGCATTGTAATTCTGTTAAGCTGCATGAATCTCAACAAATAATTATAAAATATATTTTCTTGCATTTTAGAAAAATATACTATCACAAATAAATGGGAAATTTTTGAAAGCCCCGCGCCAACCTTCTCGCCCAAGCCCCGTGGATTTTAGGCAAGGCTTTGGAGATCATTTTATGAACGTTACATTTGAGAAGGTGGTAACGAATAAAAATATTAAGACATATCGTGCCCGTATATTCTGTAAGATAGTCAAATTACACAATCGGACAAGAAGCACAAAAACTCGTTCATTGCTGACGAGGTCATTGCTGCCTTTACGCTGTTTTACGCGTGACATCTCCACAAGCGTAGATTATTCCAATTTCCTATCTGAATAATCCCGTTAAAGTTTTTCCAATTAAAGAGAGAAGGGATTAAGAGAACCTCATCGACAGTCAGGTGAATGGCATAGAGTTGAAGTTCTCCGTGGCTTTGTTAAAATTCCTCGCAAAGACAATCGCCTCGTAAGCGTAGAACCTTCCTTTGGAGGCTCAAGTTTAGCGTCAGAATCTATGTATAATTAAGAGAGATCCGTGTGCCGACGAAACGGATTGTTTCTGCCGAAGAAGATCACGGTCCAGCAAGGAGTAGATAAGGGAGACTAGAATGGAAATAGGAGCGAGGTGGGTGAAAATGGAAGGGTAAGGTAAGGAAATGAATCGGGACAAGGATGGAGGAATCGTGAGGAAATAGTTCAATTAATAATTGATTCAAGCAGGAAAGATCCATGTTTGCTATGTCTCAGCTATTTTCAATTAATTTTGCCTTTAAGGGGTTTCTGTAGGGGCGTCGAACTGCTACGTCTTTCGTACCAGTTTTCGCTCAATAGAGTTCAATGAAATAAAATAACCTCGTTCCATTTCTTGTTTTGGTCCTCCGACCAGTTACGAACTGGTTAAATAGTTTAGAATGTGGTCAAAGTTTATTTTTCTACAAACATTGAATATTATAATCTTATGAAAGTTGTTTTTATCATATAACTTGCGTTCAAAAAAAGGATAAAATCAAGATGTATGTAGATTTCTTGTTTGATCTCCTGTCATGATATGCCATGCAACATTGTACATGCGACTATACGGATAAATACCATGTCAGTATCTTACTTTAGTGACTTCCATGTTATGTTTAGTTTACCATATATCTTACATAGTTACTACTATTTCTACTTAATGTATAATATTATTTTTTGTTAAACATGTTAAAATTTTATATGATGTAATGTGTTTCATGTATTTTTATATTCACACATGTATTATTGATGTAGATTATTTATAAAAATTGAAAGAGACTTGCTATTATATATAAAATTAGATTAAGTGATTTACTATAATTAATTCACCTAAAGTAGATCATTATTAATAATAAAAATGGGGATACAATACCCACTCAACCACCAGGTTGTAACCAGGTCACTTGACTAGATGAGGAGTGAGGTATTTTTCCATTACCTTCTGCTAGGATGAAACAACCGATTGTGTTAAGTAATCAGTTCATGGATCGGTTTGTACCTAAAACCCTCAACTGTTATACCAAACGATTTCAGAGGGAATTAAGCTTACTGAGCAAGATGAGGAGTGAGGTATTTTCCACTTGCCTTCTGCTAAAAAGGAAAAACTAAATGTCTGTTAAGCAATCTGCCCATGGATCGAATTGGACCAAAAATCCCCAATCGTTAGCGACCAAGTGCTTTGTAGAGGGAATGAGGCTTACTAAGCAGGATGAGAAGTGATGTATTTTCCCCTTGCCTTCTGCTTAGAAGGAACAACCTAGTGTCTGTTGAGTAATCAGTCAATGTATCGGTTTGTACCAGAAACTCTCAACCTCTATACCAAACGCTTTTTAGAGGGAATAAGACTTCCTTAGTAAGGGGAGGGGAGATGTAGTTTGCCCTTATTTTCCTTACTGAGACTGCGTGCTATAAAGTAAAGTCTGCGTAACTTTAGCACAATGACCTTATATCTCCCGGATAGTCAAGTGGGCAACGCGTTCGACTTTGGTGAAAGCGGTCCTGGGTTCGATTCCCGGTGGGGGCCAACTATACCAATACTAATAACGTTTAAGAAAGAGATAAAAAATTTAGAACATATTTGGAATTGAAACGGACTAGAACGTATGATTTTATAAAAAGTTTAATGATTGTGTAGAATCGCGAAGTTTCCATTGTTTTGCAAAGGAATGAGTACAATAAATTTACATAAAATACGATATTTAGTACTTTTAAAGATCTGTAGATTTTAGTCTCACAGATTGTAAATAAAAGTAGGCATTTACACATGTATGAACCAGGGCCGGAAATGGGAGATGAAGTTTTAAGCAAATTATTCCATAGAATAGTTTTTGGAATTGGAAATTAGACTAATTGTAAGAATTTTTCGGATCCAATACCCGGAAGAAGTCCGTTATTTCCGAGTCTCAATTCCGATTAAACGACCCATTGCTATTTACTATATATGACTTAAGTCTGATAGTTATTTGAGGAAGACGTGATGTAGATTATTTATAAAAATTGAAAGAAACTAGTTATATAAATAAAATTACATTAAGTGATTTACTATAACTAATTCACCTAAAGTAGATCATTATTAATAATAAAAATGGGGATAAAATGCCCATTCAACCACCTAATAATCTGAATCAATTCTGGCGATATCCGGTGGAACTTCTCCTTGATTAATAAATAAAAACACAATCTGACTCCGTCCACAGAAGATATATTTGATAAAAACACGAGTGGTTTCGAGAGCCTGACGATGAGATAGTACCCTCGAAACAGGTCGTGTTTTAATCAAATATATCTTCTGTGGACGGAGTCACATTGTGTTTTTATTCACTAATCGCCTAATATTCGTTATGATAAAATCAAGATGTATGTAGATTTTTTTAACGATCTTCTGTCATGATATGCCATGCAACATTGTACATTTGAGTATATGGATAAATACCATGTATCTCACTTTAGTTACTTATATTTCTAATTAATGTATAATGTTATTCTTTTGATGAACTATGTTAAATTTTATATGATCTAATGTGTTTCCTGTATTTTTAATTCACACATGTATTATTATTATATGTTATGTATATTATTCAAATACTGCCTACGGGAGGTTTTTGGAGGGTTTTCCCTCCCGTCTTGGGCGAATGCCAAGCAGTTTTCAAATTAACGTGTTATACTACCCTCCAGCGTTGCCACCTGGCCAAATGGTCAAATTGCAATGCAAATTTTTATAATAATAATAATAATTAAAAAAATAAAGACTTAGATACGACAGCAGATAAATGCAAATGTGTAGAATTTATTTTCGTCAGTTACAAGACATAGTTGCGAATATTTTTTAAGACTTTCTCCGTTTCAGTTTAAATAAAATACCAAGGACACGAAAAAAAAGTCCGACAGGGGCTCGACTCTGTTATATTCTAATTTCCGGCCGGACTTCTAATCCAAAACGTCTATCGAGCCAGAACATTCTTCCATGCCGTTTTGAGAGGCTTTATAGGCAAGAATGAAGTTGTTTCACCAGACTATGTCCACGACTAACGTTCTCATTGAGGAACTGGTTATAATGATTTTTGGTTCGAGTCCCGGTCTGTCAGACTTTTTCAAGTACCTTTTTCCTTGGGATTTGTGTACGTCTTAACGTCATAAATAACCTTTGCTTAAGCTAAATAAAATTGTATCATTGGGAGCTACAATCCGGTATTAAATAACCGTTTTATCCACTCCTTTCCTCTCCGTGTCCTTAATATATGGAATTAAGACATTAAGTGCGAATAAAAAATTGAATAGCGATTCAAGCAAAGGATAGCAAAATAATTAATTTTTTTACAGTGGGAATGATAAAGCTATTAATTTTAATATATAGAGTATCTAGTTTGCTACTAAAATGCAAATTGCCCATCTCATCTTCAGAGGATCACAATCATCCTGCAGATTATCATATGAATGATTGATCTTCTGAAGAGATTAAATATAACACGCGCGAGCACAAAAGACCATGATAAATAGACGACATTTTAAGAGCTAGTGCTCAATTTATGGTAAATAATCTGAATGTTTTTTTACTCTTTCCTTGCCACCAAACGGATTAAAAAACAAAGGGTTTTATCAGATGTAAGAAAGAGAGGGATAAGAGAATTTCGAGAAAAATCGTGGGATCAAGAAAAGGGGATGGAAAAAGAATACAGGGCAAGGCGGAACGGCGTCTTGTCACGTCCAATTTAATCGTTCAATGCATGCCGTTAAACAGAAGAGGATCGGAAAGAAAATGAGCTCCATAGAAGGAAATGGAGTGAGAAAGAGCAAGGCAAAAGTGATCTGAGAAGCAAATAAGGAGAGAGTTTCAGAGGGAAGTTTATACGATAAAACCTTAAGATGAAGAAAACGGAAATTATGTTAAGAAATTGAAACGGTAACGGAATGAGAAGTTAATCTACAAATGAAGCAAGAAAGTCAAAAGAGGTAAATAAAATGGTGCTTAGAATCGATAGGAAATAAAAACGATTTTGAGATAGGGAATAACCAAGGAAACGAAAGTGAAATCTTAATTATCCGAGGGCATGAGAAGTGAAAGGCGTTAAACGAAGTTAAAGTGTACATTGCTGATATAAAAGTGAAATGAGACAGAATCGTCTCCGAACCGTATTCCACGCTCAATTATTGCTCCTGTGTAGGAATCTCCATAGTTTTAAGATAATAGTTACTTTTGTGCTTTTGTTACTTAGTCGAATTTGTTAGTAAGATTGTTAAGATACGTTAGCAAGTATTTATATTTATATTATGATTTATTCTACTTAGCGGACGGTTTTTTATGTATGTTTTGTAATTGTAAATGCAGAACTTTGTATAGCCACCTGGCCTGCGACTTACAGCGAAAAAATAGTATCGGAAATCGTAAAAATATCCGTATTATCGTAAAATATAATAATATATATCGGATCTGCATTTATCTAATATATATTTAAACTAAAACTGTGATTCCGCGCCGGTGGACTGGAGCGCCAAGAAGCTTCTGCACTGCCCTCACACAATTCAGGTACTCTGCAGAAAACTTAGAAAATCAATTCAAAAAGCTCAATCAACCAAATATAAATCGTAAATTACTCATTGCAGACGAACTAAAAAAATCGACCGTTAAATACAGTCGCGACAGCCTTTACTTGTATATTCCCCTTCTTCTGAGGAAATGCTCGGTGAAAATTTTTAGAAGACAGTTCCTTTTATTATCCCGGCGTACATTAGAAGTTGAGAAACATTTACCTATTAGATTCCAAATAAAAAAGGGGATAAAAGGTAGAATATGAGAATAAAATCTAAATTAAGTACGTGAGAGGGCAGAGATCTTGCAGGTGCACATAATGCAAAGAGAAGCGTGAAGATTAGGAATGGGATGCGGAAGACAAAGCAGGGAGTGCAAAACTAACGTCGAGGGTATGAGTTTCGGAGGAGTTCGGCGACTGAAAACGGAATGCGGGAGTGAGAGTAAATTGGAAGGAGATAGTCGTGGGAGGAGGTTTCAGGTGCGGGAGTTGATGGTAAGAAGGTGCGGGTGGGGTCGGATTAGAATAGCTGGCCATTGTGAAGCACAGGAACGAGCCTATTTGAGACCTGAATGTACTCCTTGGGCTAAGTCAACAGTTTCCCCTCTTCGCCCCACCCCAGTCTGCGAGGAAATCCTTAACCCCCTCCATTTATGCCCCAATACAGCCTCCTTTATCGCTTCCCGCCCACTCCATCCCCGCTTATCGCTTCTCTTCCAACCTATACAATCCGCCCCAGCGCTAAGGGAATCGTTCCAAACGTCCCGGCTTCGAATCCGGTTCAACCCGACCCATTTCGCAACCCGGTCCGTATCTTTACGGCCTCCCGTTTCGGGATACAGTGCCCTTTTTTCCGTCGCCCGTGCCATTCCGGCGCTGCGTCCCCTTGTACATTGCGTGAAAACATACTTTCCCTCTTCCATAGACGCAACTCCGATCCATTAGGTGATAATTCCGGTGAAAGGAAGGAGGTTATTAATCCACGAGACGTGTTTCTCCCTTGCTTAACACGTAATCCATATACCTTTTGAATAATCTTCATTCATTAGATGCGATGGGAGGATCTCTTGTCCGCCTTATGGCCAGAGTTTTGCTTTGTTAGGGTGTAATTCGGCGTTTCTCTTCCCAGAGGGGGCGTTATGTGAGCATATCGGACGACGGCTCCCGATAGGGAAGTCGTTAGCAGAGGATTAAGCGGAAGGTGATTCGCAGTCGTGTATTGGTTAGAAAGGCGAAGGCTGGTATCTTTTGGCAGGAGTTTGTTTAGCTTATTGCGGATTTTTTTTTGCGAATGGCAGTTTGAATGCCTCCCTATGCAAAGGTGGTGGATTTCTTTGTGTGACGTCAATGGTGAAGGTGGTGATTTAATAGGGCTTTATTATCGGTCAAAAGTGTGCGGATTACTGAGGTAATGTGAACTAAGATTCAGCGGTGCATACATAATGTTTCACCGGTTCCTGAACCTGAGCGTTCGCGAACTCAAAACCAGTGAAGTCGGGAGATAGGGGTTTAGTATACAATTTGATTGATGAAGCACTTTAAGGAGTTATTTGTCAAAATATTTCAGCGACAGAAATTGAGAAAGACATTTTTATGGAAATTTTAAGCTCAAATATGTTTACGTAATATAATATTTCAATTGATTTAAATTCGCTTTGATCAAAGTCGGTAGGAATGACAGTCTGGCAATTTTAATTTACCTCTATATGGTTTTTTTATTTCTACACTTGTGTATGTTTGCTCGTTTCTCCTTCTCAACGGTTTTTTGCAGATACTAATGATTTTGCATATTTTTCACACGCAGTTGTGTGGAATTCTTCAAGGACACAATAAATGCTAGAATTACAATTATTATTTGATAAAATGGTTACTTAAACATGGGAATTTCCAAAGATTGTGGAAAATATCATTTAAAAATGCAAAGGATTGCCATATCGGATGTGAAGTGGCTTGTAAGGCAGAGAGGGAGTAGGGATGGGCGTGGTGCATATGTGTACGAATGATGGGTATGTATCCACTTCTATAGTTGAAGAGGTGACGAATAAACAATGCGTTATAATTGTTTGTATGGTAGTTGGTGGGAGAAAGTTGGGGTTACAATACCCGCATCGCCCTTTCCTATCTAGATTTGCCATATTGAATACCTCTGGTTAGAATGCTGAAAAATTCATATTTGAATTGTTGTAAAATTGTTTTCTGAACGTAATTCTCGCCGTATTTTGATAGGTACCCGCATTACCAGTAACGACGTCAACATTTTCTGAAAATCGACATTGCTTTCATTTTTCTGGCTCTCATTTCCTTCTTTGATTTTACAGATTAATAATAAATACATTAAAATTATAATATTTTATCTAAAGAAACTCGTATCTCCACACCTATTTCTATAGCTAAGTTCTTCCACTTCCTACTTATTGCTCTCTTAGATGGGCCACGTCTACCGAATCTCATCAGCGTTGCCACCTGGCCAAAAATGACAAAACTGCAATGTCAATTTTAATAAATAAGTTAATAATATCTCCTTTCTCAATCGAGTCTTCAATTTCTTTTTAAAAATAGTTTGTTTTCGAGTGCCGTCTTATAGGAATATGTCAAAGACTCATCTTCTAAATCATCTTAACCTTATTTCTATTAATACCTCTCAGACATTGCCTTCCTTTACAATATTATCAACAACAAGGTTGATTTCCCATTCCTAACTCTCTCTTTTCTCTTTCCTCAAAAAAAAAAAAAAAACTCGCCTATCTGATATCTTCTTTCCGAATACCTTCAATTTTTAACTGTTTTTCTCCCAATGAAAACTTCGATCTATTATATCTACGTCTTAAATCAATTCTAAATGTGGTTACTAGAGACTGATTTTGGAACTCTGTAACTCTGATCTCTGTAATTTTGTTTTATTATTTATATTAATGTTTAATTAATATATCATTATTATTATCGTTTATCGTCAACTATAACTAACCTTGTTCTGTATATTGATGTATTATTAATAAATAAATTCTGCCCTTAATTGTCTAGGGTACCTTTTTTCCATTATTCGTGAAAGGTTAGTGTATTGAATTTAAAGGACAAATTAATCCTTTGAAAAGTGTCTAGGAAATCTTTAACGTGAGCTTAATGAACTCTGAATGATGAAAGAAAACTGAGCTTTCAAATTCGATCTCCGAATCATAGTCAATTTTGTCATCTTTACTGGTACATACATACATTTTACGGAAGCTTGTTTCGAAAAATAAATGAGTAATTGGCAGTAAACTTTTCCCTTTATTTAGGTGGCAGTTAAACTTGCGAATTCTTGCAAACATCTCATGCGATTATCGTAAATTTCTCTTTAAGGTCCTTCAAGTTCCCATATTGGGTTTCCACAAGAGCCCTCGGCCTTACTTAATGGATACTTGAGTCTTGGAAGATATACTTAATTCGCGAAGGAGGGGAAGCCCCTGCCATAAAGGATCTTGTTGGTCAGTTTCTGCCAAAAACAAGAGATGCAAATTTCGGGATGGTAACTGTTCCAATTGGAGATTTCCGTAGGAATGAGAATATCGTCTATGTGTGCTATGATTGCGTTGCGATATTGTATATTTTATATTAATGATTAATATATAACAGTTTACTGAATAATTTGGTTACGCTTTAGAATTCACGAGATATTACTCAGATGCTTGAGGACGTGGGATGGGAGTCTCTAGAATATTGAAATTTTAGGGAAAGGCTTAAATTACTTAATAATATTAGAGAATTACACTCTAGAACTAGTTGTTTCATGAATCCGCCTTTTCCGCGAAAAATCTCCATAAGTAGTTGTACATTTAATTCCATCGAACCTTCGCCTAGTTAGCATGTTAGTCCAGATACAAGGAGATTCGGATTTCGAATCCTGACAGAGATATTTTCTGAGCGTTAGTAAAAGTTTAACTTTCAAAGTTGACTAAGTTGACTAAAATGTATCCAATAAAGAGACGATTAACATTATTCCAATAATCAACCATTTATTCATATCATACTGCGGCAGGACAATTAATGCCTATGCATCCATTTATATTTTTACCTTTCGGCAAGTTCATGTGCCCTAAAAATCCCTGCTGACGCTTCTTTTTCCAAAATTTAAAAAACTGTAAAAAAATTGTGATTTCTTAAAGTCCAACATTTTCTGTTACTTCATGGAGTCCTACCACGCAATACCAGTCTATGCGGTTGATTATAGCCTCCATTTCCTATCTTTTTTTGATAACCTATACCGCCATTAATTCACTCAAAACCTTTTATACTTGTCTTCCCCCTCTGTCTTTTCCCTCAGTTCATACCTTCAAAAGCTTTCTTAGCCAATCTTTCTAATATTCGACTTTCTTTAATAATATTTGAACCACAAATTGTTTCCCCTACCTACATTACCAAACATCTTTTCCAAATCAACTCACGAAGAACACACTTTAATCGCTGACCACATTCCGAAATTCAGCTCTCGACGCTACTCAAGACTGCAAGAGTCAACTCCAAAAAAAGATCCACCTTAACCAAATCATCGCCGAGGTGCCCCTCGCTCCATTTGGCTCCATCCCCATTTCCGCCTTCTCGGAGACGCATCGAGCCGCGCCGTCCGCGCGTTTAGGGCGTTCACGGATTCCTACATTATCGCAATTTCCCATTAACATGCATATGGAACTCGCGAGGTGGAAATGTAAACTCGAGCGGGAGTCTCGAGAAAGATGGCTTCACACATTTGCCCCTAATTCGCACGCGATAACCTCGAAGTAGACAGAGCTGTCTCAGCGCCTCCTTTGCCCTTCCCATCGACCTCAGCCCTTTCAAGCGGTGCAATCCTTCCTTCCCTCCTCCTAAACTCTCCTCAGCGCTAAATCTCCTCCATACCCTTCCTCAGCGCTTCCCAAACATTTCTCCCGAGGAGACCCATCGGAAGGTTTGCCCCCCTCCAGTTTTCACTCACAACTGCATCGAAGAGGACGGAATTCCTCGCTTGCCCTTTGACCTCCTTCCGCGGAAATATTCCGAGCTCTCCTCACAGGAGAGCGATTTCGGTATTCCGAGTCGATATTTCCCGTTCCTTTTTCCCCCGGCGGTATTGTTAACCCCGGTGATTGAGTCTTTCTCGGAGTCGCCTCAGAGTGATGAAGGCTGGTTGAAATAAGAAAAACTGCACTCCTCTTTGCTCGGTGACTAAATAAAGCCCGCGGTATTTTGAACATTTCTCCCAGCTCGCTCTAAAATCTTTGAGGAAAAGGAAATCCAGTGTGTAAACTTTGGAGAGTTTACTACTGAAATACTGCTGAAGAATGGTAACTAAATCATCGATTCTGATTGTATCCTTTCTTTTACTCTATCATACACCTTTTAGCAGGTTTTTCACTTTACCTCCTCTTTGTGGGTGTTTTCCTGCAGCGAAAAGTATTATTTTAAATATATCACCTATTTTCTACAAAGCTAATATTTCTTTCCTTATTTACTTTATTATGCCACCTTACCAATGGAAAATCAGTATGCGTCGCAGTTTATACTCTTGTTTAACATTTGAATTGATTTTATGCATTTTGTACATTCTGACATGATTTAGATGAAGGATGGGACTTAAATCAATCATCCCAATAAATATATTTGTATTTTATGTTTGAGTTATATCCCATAAAACACTTTACATAATGAATTACTTCACTTCGTGGAACCCTCTAACATTATTCATGGCGAATAAAATAACTAAATATTCCACAAATATTTTTTGTGGACAATTATTGTTTTGTGGAAACCGGAATACTAAGTTCTAAAATAGAATATTAGTTCTTAAAAAGAAGTAAACATTCCACAAATATACTTTTTTGTGGAAGGGGTGTAAGGTTTGGAGGGTGTCTTACTTTTTGTAAGGTTTGGTAAGGGTGTCAGGAAAACACAGAAACTGCTGAGTATTTTGCCTTTAAGGTCTGAGTTGTGGAACCTGAGAAGGGAAAATATTGATCTATAGGAGATATTTGAGATCTGAGTGTTGTGTGTGGTGGAAAAAGTAAGCTGTGATGGCAAAAGAACAAACGAGGAAGTTCCGGTGAAAGCGGGAGAAAGACATTAGGGAAGAAACCTGGTGAAGAAATAATAGCCCGGCAATATATTTAGAGGGAAGGGACTTTTAAAAAGAAGGTAATCGAAGGTAGAATTCAAGGGAAATGACTGAGGAAAAGACAGTTGTAAGAGTCGTTGGAAGACACAAAGGGTAGGGTTGATTACCATGTTGCAAAGTAATGAATTTAAGGGAACATGAAACCACTGCATGGTTGAAACGCAAACATTCGTCTCTGCTGCTCAATAATAAAGCCACACCAAACAGCATTACTACCTGTATTATTTCTCCGAATAATCTTCTCAGTTTTAGTAGTATTTTCAGGTTCATACTAAAGGTAGAGTTCTATTAAAAGGTGTATATTATTATTTATTCTTTCGGCGAGGTTAGGCCAAAATGGCCTCTCTACCACCTAACCTCTGGAGATATTACATTCCATAACTACTAATATTACATTAATGACTAAAAAAATTAGCTAAAATTAACTTAAATCTATGCAAACAAATCTCAACAATAATTCAAACATGGATAAAAGAAAAATTCTAAATACAATATATAAAATACTGATAATATTAGCTAATACGTATAACTAAATATAGATACTTATAAAAACACAAAGATTTGTGTTGTGGGGAAAAACTCCTCAACTTAAGGTTTTTGGAGAAAACCAACGATGCGGGAAATCACCCACACAAGAAGGGGGGCGAAAAAAACCGCGAAAACACAGAGGTGATTAATGCACCATGTAGAGGATGATGTAGGTATATTCAACAAATATGTATCGTCACTCGTGACGGTATATCGGCACATGCGTCATATTACACATGAGAGAGTAATTTGGTCTATAGAAAAGGTGTTGAGTTAGTATATACATACTTATTGGAAGTTAGTATGTATATACTAACTTCCAGTTTGTTTACTGAATTCTTTCCGCGAACTATACGTGATAATAATAGGCTAAAATATAGTCCGAACGCCCGGTGTTTTCACCCCCTGCCACACGCCGTAAGGCGGCTTGCAGGGTATTTATGTAGATGTAGAAGATTATTCTTCTTCTTTCATAGGATTTTGTTTACATTATGATGCAAGCTGATGCAATGTTTTCATTCAGAGGTAGAATACCATTAAGTATAAATTTATCTTTTATATATCAGTTCACGAGAATTAGAGTTCATCGTTGTAAATATAGAGATTTTTTGACCGTTCTGCTGTTTCATTCGTTGTAATTTGCTGTAATTAATTTTTCACGCATTTAGCATACGCAATGCCTTGATCACCTTACATGGAAGACTGGAGCAATTATGCGGTTAACAAATGTACGTTGTCACATTTGCGTTCACCAATCTCATAAACATTCCCGCACTTTCCGTGTGGATTTGGATGCCCAGGTTCATCCTACAGAATTGCATATTATTTCATATTTATTGCTCAAAAACGTTCGAATAATCCCCTTACAAATTATCTTTTAAGCACTAAAATTGAGTTTTAAGATTTTACGTAGTTGAATCACCAGTGTAACGCCTTAATTAGGAGAAATGTAATTGTAATGTATTTTACTGCACGTATTATACGTATTTAAGTCATTGATTATTATTTCATTGCTAATATAAATTTAAAGTTTGCAGCAATTA
Organism: Ladona fulva; assembly: GCA_000376725.2. NCBI lineage: Eukaryota > Metazoa > Arthropoda > Insecta > Odonata > Libellulidae > Ladona > Ladona fulva. Next base: position 48,630 of record KZ309533.1, read on the forward strand.
AAAGTGAAATGGCTGGTACGTGGATGATAAAACATGACAGCATTTTCATGTGATATATGAAATAGAGAAAGAATACGCAAGGGGAACATGACGAAGGAATAAAATTGAACGAAAGCAATAGCAGATTTGAATGAAGTAATAAGATGGAAAATAGTACGATTTCATTGCATTTCTCTCTATTTTTTTGTAATTAATATACAGTAAATCATCATCTACAAGTGGATGGCGTGGGATACTACCACATCTTACGACTTTGCGAAATAGTCAATTGCCTGGGATATGACGAGGAGGTCAAGCTAAAAATATTAGTTTATTTAAGAATGTATCTAAAGATAATGTATTTCTCACGAAAAAATGGCAGCGGAACAGGTAATTTGTGGTTTCTAAGTCTCTAAGAATGTCGTTATCTTAAAGTGAGTTTAAATGAAAGCTGTTTATAATCGCCTAATTTGGCGATTTCTATAACCACAGAAAAAATATTTCAACTCCAGGAAAACACCCACTCAGAGAAGAGGAAGTGAGAAACATGCGAAAGGTGTATTAAAGAATGAAAGAAAGAGAGTGATAGAATACTGCATAGGGGATAATTATTTTTTTTACAGTTACAACATAAAAATTGCATAAATATTCTTCCTCATTGAAAGTTGAACATGAAGTTCTTAATTCAGATTCTAAAATTCAACGCTACGCTGTTATAGACAGATAAATTTGTGACATCGAGCGACAGATCGATTGTTACGTTAACCGATGGGCAGTAATGGTTGTAATATAAAGAAACTGTCTCGAGAAAAACTGTCTGAAATGCTCATTCGTCCGCAATCGCTCAACGATAGTGAAAGTCAAAAAAGAGCCGTGACACTCTCCAAATTTTGACTCCTCCTGCTAAGCGTAGGTAGACTGTAGCATAGTCGTATTGACGTAGTTTGCATTAAAACCTTTTATTATTATTATTGTACATAGCCTTACAATTAGAACAAAGTTGTGGTGGCAAGGGTTTAACAAACATCTCAATTTAAAAAATGCCATCATAAAAACTAAGAAAATGAATATAACAATACAGTGATGGAAACAGATACACTAAAACCCTTGTCTGTTACACAAAAATACACAAAGTTTTTACAACAGCAAGTCAATTAACTCCCCAAGTTATTCCAGTTGCCCTGTTAGTGCAGCTTCTCTCAGCTTCGCCTTAAATGCCCGCATTCGTGGAGGAAAAGGCTCTAACATTTCTGCGGGAAGTGCGTTCCATTGATCTGTGGTCCTATTGAAAAAAGAATATTTGGCGGTTTTGGTTTTTTGAAGTGGGTGTTTAATTTTACTTATACTATTACTTAAGGAACTTTTTTTGTTAGTATCACATCTTGAGATTTTAATGGAAAGCAGTCTAGGATCTCTTCGTCTTCTTGCGTTCGTTATCTTACTGGAAAGAGTAAAAGTTGTACATGAAAAAATTAAGTTCAACTGATAAGAATAGAACCACGGTTGAGCTAGGGAAAGCTCGCTGAAAGTTAGGGAAGCTTATCTTTCAAGTAACTGAAGGAAGGATTCGAGAAGTTAGAAAGAGGGAAGAAAAACCCAACAGATTTTAGATGATCTAAAGGGCGGCTCAAGTTGCCAACATAGGAAAGATATTGTATTAAAGTAAGGCATTTCAGGTGGCACGTGTCCTACCAACAAGTAGAACAAATAAATTTTATCGGCATAAGCCCTTCGGAGTCAAATATTCGGCATCCATCAGCCGCTTAAATTATATACATTAATTGCTACATTATTTCCCTACCCGTAAACAATTTTATAACAGTTTCATGGGTTGTTTATCGTTAACGGGCGTAATTCTGATGCATGTCTTAATTTGAGTAAGAGTGAGACATCTCTGTTTAAAACTCCGTCCATTAGTTCTTATTGGAAATCCAGACAGATTCGGGTGACGCATATTCTCGCCTACGCAATCCATTCCTAGGCACTGCGCGTCATCTGACTTTGATCCCTCCTCTCGATTCGTAACATTTCATTTCCGAATCTCCGCCCATTCCCTCCCAAAACGTCCTAACATCTCTCCAAGAGTTCGCTACCTATGGACCAGATCTTCCCCTTGAAAGGAGCCCTACTCTCGATCGCATTTGCTTAATGAAGATGTACAGCTACCCCATCCGACCCTTGCCTCTCTCCCCCTAAAGAGGGCCAAGGTACCCTCCCGCCGCCTCTCCCGACCACGTGCGAATCACACAGACCATCCTCACCCTCAATATCCCACAACCCTCTTTTCCCTGTTTTTTTCCTCCAACTCTCTGGAAAGCCCTTCTTATCCCCACTTCTCTGCCCCCTTTCATCTTCCCTCTTTCTTACCATCTCATTCATTACCTCCCCGAATCCTCACCGGCTTCCTCCGAAGAAGGGGTTCCTTCGGCCGAGCGAAACTTCGCCTCGGTCGGGCTTCGCGAAGCTAATTGGCGGGCCTTTTTTATTATGATTTCCCCGACCGAAATGGAAAACGCTTTGGGAGTCTTGGTTACTCCTCTTTTTGCGCGGAAGTGAAAATTTGCGCATTTTAGGGTCTCTAACGGAACTTCGTTTGAGTCAAAAAATTCTGCTGTTTTGGTAGCAATATCATCAGCAAAGTTAGCACTTAAGAGCAGACGAACGCACAGACAATTAAACGGGCAAGCCTAAGTGGTTACGTAACCAGTAGTGTTGGGTCAAATTTGGTAAACTCTTTTCTTCCTCCTAAGTCACTGAATCAGCGTTAACTTTATATAATTGAAGTTCTGATTGTGTAAGGTGTATATTACATAAATATTTAAAATAATTACATCTAATTTACATCATAATTGCATCCTAAATCCTCGGGCTCCTGGATAACCAAGTGGGCAACGGAATCGACTTCAGTGAAAGCGATCCCGGCTTCTATTCCCGGTGAGGGCATATGTGCGAAGTGACCTTAGCTGTCGAAACAATTTATCAATACTGATAATCCTACGGTATATCTACTGAAATCTAAACTCTAGACCCAAGTATTAGGTATTTACCGCGTGTTATTATAATATATCATAAATATGTTGCATAAAATCTTGTGTACAATATATAATATTGCAATATACTTTATTGTTAATCTTATACGGAGGAAATAAATGCCCAATAAAAGTGTATGATTGCCCGACAAGCGAGGTCAAAAGAGACCTCATTCAGAAGCTCGAGTTTTGAAAGCCAAAAGATAATAAAGGAGATAGAAAATGTTCTCCGAAGAATACTGTAAAAATAACAGATCTATACATGCAACTTCAAAGTGCTAGAGAGATATTTAAGCAAGAAAGCGGAGAAAATAATAGGTTGGTCGAATTCGACCACTTGCCAATTAAGGTAAATGTATGGTCTTTAATATATAAATTTAATGGCAAAAGTCTATGTAATGCTAGTTTTAGGGCATTTCCGAAGATTAAAATAAGGAAATGTTTAATTCTGATCGGCCTATGAATCAGAGTGGACACATAATATCCATTTCGTGTTCCGTATCTCTAGATATGACCAATGTGCTTCTGCAGAACAACTTGGAAGGCAATGAGAAAGTTCAGAAATGAAACCAAGATAACGCAAAGAATAAAAACCCTAAAATTAAAAACTCCTTCCACCAGGTTTATAATAATCGACCGGCTTCTGCCTTAAGGACTGAGTCACATGAGGATCAATCGGAAAATGAACGTTCTTTAGGCCGAAGCCGATCGTTCATTAAATATCTGAGAGAGAGAGAGTTGCTGAGTAAATTCTAGTGTAAAGAAAATCTGATCAAGCGTGAATTTTAAAGCAAACATATCTCAAAAGAAAAGTCACTTGTCCCTTGGTACAATTCGTAAACCCATCTCTAAATTTAGTGTGCGAGTTAAAACGTAAAAGTTAATCTCCTATCTTCTCTATTTCTGCTGGAGGTAGCACTTAAGTTGAGAGGAGTCTCTACCAAAGAGGAGACCATATTACTGAGGATTCATCAACTTGTGAGTCAATTCAAAGAGGATGATGCCAGTGAGTCCAGGGGTAGATATTGTGTCAAAAAGTATCTCAGGCTTCATAGTGTACTTTTGGAGTCCTATATAGTGCGTGATCCTGAAGTATGACTAAATAAATCCGAATACTTTAATTTAAACGGTAGAAATCATGCCCTTGCTCAAGTTACATTTTTCAAATCACGGGTTCTTCCGATCTTATAAATGAAAGAAGGCTCTGTGAAGAAATACTGCAACTGGTTTATGTTTACCACTTTATAAATCTTATTTATATCACTAGTGCTATTTGTGATAAAAATAAATGAAAAATTTACTGTAAGTTTCGTGAATCTTCAGAAACTATGCGTTTTCAATACATTCTAAGTACGGTGACCATACAACCTTTATCTTAAAGGACAGCCATTTATGTTAGCTTTTTTAAACCTCTCGATTCACTGCACATTAAAGAATCATTTTTTAATTTTTCATACGAATGGTATTCTTTGTTCCGAAGGTAATTTATGGTTGTGTGAGATATAAAATTTTAAAAAGAAATAGTGATGAACTGTCTACAACCTCACCGGTTTTTTAACGTTTAATCTAACGGTCCATCAAATCAACTAGAAACGATCAAATGTGCTTGAGTTAAACATTCTCTTGATAACAATTTTGACGGAATTTCAAATAGTTTCCCTCTTGAATTTCTATTTGATGAATGAGTTGACCAGGGCTCCCGGATTACCAAATAGGTAGCGCGTTCGCTTTTGGTGAAAATTTTGGCCCTTGGCGGTCCACGGTTCGATTCCCGGTGGAAGCCCAAGTGTGATAAGGACCTAAGATAGACCTTACATATATAAATATAGCAGTAGTTCGCTAGATTAATTGAAAGAGCATGATCAATTCCAAAAAAAAATAAGGTTATCTCATAGCTACTGGTCATTATTTCAGGCAGAGGCTCTCGTTGATTGGGCAATACTCATGTCGGATCACCATCAAATCCTCGTCATTGAAAGTCTGAAAGCCTGAAAATAAAGCAAGAGAGAGTAAGAAATACGGTAGATGAGATGCATTCATAACAATTCGTTTCATTTTTAGAAGTGATGTCTTACCAGGTGATAATAGTTGCTAGATATAATCTAGCACATTTAAGTATGACCATCAGTATTTTAATCTAGAAAATATTATCATCAGCTTTTTAAGCATTTGGTTTAAGATGAAAGAGTTACTTCGACACAAAATTGGTAAAGTGAGCGTAGAACTTCCATTAGCTCTTGGTACCTAGGGTATAGTAGGCAAAATAAGTGCATGCAGTGAAAGTGAGATTACAAAGTGTTTTTATTTGAAACGCAGATTACTGAAATAACTTTTAATAACCTTGTTCTTTCCCCGCGAAATAAGGTCCTTTCGCGGATGAGTGGCTTGGTGATGATTGGCAATGAACGTTCAGAAGACTTAAACCTCGAAATAAGGGGAGGAGCGAAGTATGCAGTTAACCGGCAGTTGATGGGTGCATTACGAGCGAGCTTCCAACCATGAGGAATCCCCACATGTTTTAAAGTATTATGTTAACACAGCTGTAAGCACCTACTCGCTGCCGGCACTAAGTGGTGTCTTATGACCCATAACCTCAACATGATGATTTTTTACTGACTCTCATTTTGAGGAGAGCGGATGGTATTTGACCCTGCCAGTTCACGCATAAAAATATATCAAGGAAACATTGTTTCGTAAACTCAAAATTGGAATACTGACATGAATTTGACATTATTATAACAAATCTACTGCCTTAGAAAAGTCTAATATTTTCAAATTATGTTGAAATAAATTATGATCAAGGTAGTCCAGGTATTATTTTAGATACTTGTTATATTACTCTCCGGGTAAATTCCTCCGTAAACATTCCAAGCGTAGCTAAAAGGGTGGTTTTGGGGGTTCAAACCCCCCTCCCTTGAGAACAGAGCGAACAATAAACGAAAGAATGCCAGAGGAAGGCCTCTCACAAATATGCCATATATGCACCACTGGATATTCGCGTGGTGGTCATGTCAAAATAAATCAATTTATATTGTCATTAGAATTCGGGCAGAAGTTTTTCTGCCCCTGGATTGAACGCAATCCAATGTTTAATCCATACCTCTAAACCCCGCATGGATATAACCTGGCTACGCCCCTGATTCTAAGGATATACGAGTAGCTTTCGCAACCTTCCAAATTCTAGTAAGCAAAGCTATTGAGTTTTTACAAAACTTAAGTAGCTGATATTCATCGCAATACATTTCTAAATAAACAATATACGAAAGTCTTTTCAAGTAGAAAAGTCTATTCAACCGTGGAACAGGGGAGAAATATTTTACTTAAAAGGCTTCAAATACAGTTTACCCTGGAGAATGATCCTGAATTAACCATTTTATGTCAGAGACGCGTATATTTAGAAGAAAATAGTCATTAAAGTACTGGTATAAGTATGCTTTTTTAAATACAGAACGTTCTGAAGTATCCTTTAAAAACTTTTAAGCCAAAGATACGAAAAATGAATTTATTTAAGTTCCAGTCTGAATATGTTGCTAGTGAAATAATGCCAGTTTATTTCAGACGTTACAGTTGCTAAGAGCAGATCATTCAAAATAAATTCCTGCTAAACTCAATTCGGAAGCTTCCGGGAAAAGAACTCATTCGTAAGAGCGCATGCAAATATAAAAGGCTGAATGACGTACGCTGTTCTGAGAATTCCTTATCCCGGTGAAATATATTTATATAAAACAATTCCGCGAATGGAAAGGAGCATTGTTAAACGTGGTTGAGGAATTTCTGGGGCTCAACTTTCTCTTGAAAGAAGAGTTCCAGAATTTATGTCTTCGAGTGAGGAAAAATTGCCTCCTCAATTTCATCACTTCCCACACTGGCACGCATCCGCCATTCCCGGCATTCCCTTCGACCTATCGCATCCCAACTAAATATCGTCTTTTTGCGACACGTCTGCCTCATTCCTTTTCCATTCATTTCCATTCCGATTGTCGCCTTCTTTTCCACGACAGCTCCTCTTTTTCGCTCGCATCCCGTGTCCCATTTGCCCCTTTTCGTTCTCCTTTCTCCCCATTTATCCCCTCCGTCTTGTTACAACTGTCAAATGTTCATTGTGCTATTCTCGCAACCTAGCGTGGCTTTATCATTTCACGTGTTTGAAGGGTTCTTTATCTATTTTAATAATCACTTTCGTGTATAAATTCATATATTTCTTTCTGAATTGTTTCAAACCTGGGTCTTTATAAAGTAGAGAGTAGTTTTCCTTAGGCTTTCAGCCATGGAAATATCCAACACATTTTAAAGTACAGGAAATGTTGCCGTCAATTTTGACTCCAACGGCTGCTGGTATTTATTACTTTAATAACGATTTAGCACGCTAACGTATCCCCCTGTTTATAGATAGCGAGTACGTTAGTGGGGAAATACAGTGGGATCCGTTAATTTAAAGAATGGTCAGAATTGGTGATAATATCATCGTAATACATCAATTTGACAGGACTCTTTTCAAATTCGTACGATGCTTTTGTGTAGTCGGTTTCTTTAATTATTTTATTGAAGTCATATAAGGAATTCAAAAAGTAAAAGTTTCTGTCACTCATTGTTTCCAAGAAATGGAATACTACTTTTTGATAACATATATCCACATACTTTTGTCAGAGATGATACTGTTAAGTTTTTCAATATTACCTGAATTAAAGCAAAAGAAGATGATTTAATGCAATTCTGTTTGAGTTTCACGTTGTTTTCAATTCTGTGATGCATTCCTATAGCATTACCTAGTTTAAAAAAATTAAAGACTTTCACTTAGAAATGTTACTATTTAATAAGAGATTTCTTTGATGATGTTGGTATAAATATATAATATGATGATTGGTCCTGCACAAACGGTAATCACTGTGCTATATTAGGTATTCTTATTTTATGTATTAGGTTATTTCTAAATACCATGCCACTTTTGTGTTTCTTTTGTACTCTGCTATGTATATTTTCAAATTAATAAATTTGTTATGTAAAAACTGTAGTTTCAAAGAAGGATATACAGCCGTAAGCCTTAAGGAGAAGATACCAATTCGCAAACAGTTTTTTCCTTTTCACTGTCAGTGCTGCAAAAGTTTTATATCAATAAAGTGTTCTATTCTATTCTGTTCTACTAGGAATTACGTTACTTGTCTCTTCCATTCTTAAAGTGTTAAACCAATGATTTGTTGTTGCTAAAATTTATTAGCCAGGGAAGGGAAGCTTTAGCGAAGGGAAGAGGCATGAAGGACAAAAGAGGAGTGAGATATTTAAATTCGCTTCTTCGTTTAATCGGAATGGTGTAATTGGAACATTTTCACTAGAGCAGCACACGACACTATGATTAATACTATCGATTGTTTTCAATAAGGATTGGCTGAAAGAATTCCATTGTTCAGCATCTTTTATACCAATGTAACTGCTTTATTACAGGATTGCAGGTATAGGGAAGAATGAGGCAGAAGTAAATGAAGGATACTGTTAAAAGAAAGGATGTTTAGTACTCTTTGTCACAGTAGGTTAATTATACATCATTTGTATGCTGTATCAAAAACGAAATGAAACGTATCCCATTCATCACCGTAAGGCAGTAGGACCTTACCGTACCTACTGAGTATTGCTCAGTGATTTGCGAGAGAGATAGTGTTTTTTCGACAAAAGTTTTTATTTCATTTCCGTCTTTGTCTTTCTTCATTTAAATCCGCTGAATATATTTATTTGAACCCACTTCGCGAAAGAAATACGACTTTTTATTCGATATTTGCCTTCAGACACTTGCTGCCTAGTAAGGAATTAAGAATGCAAGATTAAAGAAAGTGTTTTAGTTTCCGAGAAGAATTACGAAAGATCTTATATTGCGCTTTCTTTATTTTTAAATATTTTATGATATCGATTAAAAATTTTAATATCAAGAATATGCCAGTTCTTATAAAACAATCTAGAGATTAAGTTTCCCTGGCATCCAGAAGAGAAAAACGTTAGAATAAAGATACTCTTTTGAATCTAAAAACGGCAATTATTTCTTTTAATAGCAAGAATGTAACGAGTTATTAGCCGGAAAGAAAGCCAGGAAATCAAGGAGAGAACAATCTAAAGTTTTAATGAGCCACTCAACGTAAAAGGAAAAATAGCTTGAAAATATTTTTAGAAGAGGAAGAGTTTTCTGACGTCGACGAAAAATAAATTATAAACCGACTTACACCATTTTTCACAAAGGAACTGCGCGAGTATTGCCTTAAAACCTAAGCTGGATTGATGGACCAGAATCATTTTGGGATGTTTCATATTACAAGCCATATGATACCATATCCTCTCACATCGCTCTCTGCTAAATCATCTGGTAAAACGGTAAAACTGATGTAAAAGCTTTTATCGTACAAATTTCACTCATTTACGTTCTTGCAGTCTACAAAGGCATCTTATTTTTTATCGCATAATACCGCCGCAGTTAGACTCAAAGAAAGGCGGCGACGTAAACTTGCATTACAATTCACAGCTAACAAAAACAATGTAAAAAAGTTCTACATATACAACTACAAAACATTTGTATCTAACTACCTAATGTATGTTGTACACAGCTATAAGTTACAAAATAATCTATGACCACTTCAAAAAACATGTTAATTTCACAATCAGCGCTAAAAAAAGTGCTTAAATGTAGCAATTTAATGGAATGCCATATGGAATACTTCGAATGGGAAAGGGTTATGAGTCGTTCCAAACGTTTTCATCGCTACTTTATCTTCTTCAACATTTATCTTCGAGAGATTTGAAAATTCTGAGAAAATTTCGCCGGAATCGAATCGGAAGGCATCCTTGGGTTTCATGGCCTGATGATAATGACACCATTTCCCATCGGAATCGATACTCCCTCTAATAACACCAAATCCAATTAAATCACTCAAATTGGAATTTTTCGGATCATAATTGATGCCTCCTTTCAGATTTCACCTACAGAACCCTCGTTGGCGGAGGAGATAAAGGAAGAAGGGTATGGAAGAGGCAAGGAAGCAGAGGTGGAAGGAAAAGTTGCAGGGGCGGTGGATGAGATAGACTTTGCAAACGTCTGCGTGAGTTACTCGCTTACCTCAGAGATAAACAGGAAGTGACGGAGGGTTTCCGCTTTTCCCCAGCTACCAATCACTGTACAAGAAGAGCAAGATGGATCCTCCGCCAAATTATTTCCTTTCCCCTCTTTCATTCACTAACTCCAGCGGCGTTGCATAAAATGGATGTGCCACGAACCCTATGCCTCTCTGTCTCCGACGTATTCTTGCCCCGCGGAAAAGTTTCTCAGGAAATCTCCGAAAGGAAACATATTTTCGAGCATATTATTGTGGAAATATCTGGAATCTGCGCCCTTAGAGTTCGAAGAGGATTACTATAGCGCCGAGGAATAAGGGAGTTTCCGAAGATAGATTTTAGTCGCGAGATTTCGTTTTGCCCGTCCGTATTCTTTGATCGCTACTCCGTGACTGGATTGTGACTCGGATAAACTTATCTGCATCTCCCACGTTGTCTTGTTATAGGGAGCTCAGAAGTAAGGTGAAATAAATTTGAGTTAAATTAGTGTAAATTTATGGAGAAACTCACCTACATTTTCTCTTTTAAATGCCTTCTGAAATCCCGTAATGAATGCTCGCTACTTCTATTGGCTACTTTACTTAGCATTAACATTCTTTACTCAGCATCGCAGTATAATGAGAACGTTCGAGTTGAGAATGATTCATGGTAGAGGTTATTTGGGGAAAGTCACGTAAAGATGACTGATTAAAGCGATCTCTCATTAAGGAGACCTCTGATAAAAATGGCGTGTAAAATAAACTTGAACTGAGAAAAAATAAATCATTGTTTGGAGTCATGCATTCACGTATTCAGTCATGCAATCATTTATTCAGCTTATTTTTGACTCCAAATCCGCTCTGTAGAAATGTTATGGGTGGTAATCATAAAAATGTAACCAAATCATTTCCGTGTTCTGTGTTGTTCTGTTTTCGTGAGTAAATGTTTCATCCCAAGAGATCCGCAAAGCTCAAGGAATGCTAGTTAATAGAACTCAGACTTTACAAAAAGGAATCGAGTTATTAATTGACTGATTATAACTTACCCACCCTAAATAGCTCCTCCTCTAGTTCAGGGAAAGAACGAAATTATGAACTGCTCAGTAAAATAGGACATAATCTTAAATTGTCTAATAGAATGCGTCCCTCTCACCGTGCCGTATCAGGAGCAATTATTCCATATTTTGCGGCAGACATAACTCATATTATTTCTGCTGGAATAGAAAAACTGGTCACATTGAGCAGGTGGTCACTATGTAGGGGTGGTGGCGTTGGCAGTACCTACTGTTATATAACATCCTTTGGATAATATATATTGTGCTATAATTTATTATTAGTTTAATAAATTATATAATTAATAAGTTAAAGGAAATAAATATTGTAAATGTATCATCGCCTCACAAGCAATGTCAAAGGAGATCTAATCCAGAAAGTTGAGTTTTAAAACACAAAAAAAGAAAATTAGATAATTACCTTCGAAGTACACAGTGAGAGAAATAGATGTGTATTCGTTGATGAAACCTGAAAAAATTGGAGAAGTATTTAAGCCAGAAAACTTAGGAAATGAAAAAGGTAAAATATTTATTAATTAATAATAATCAACTTTTCTAAAATTAATACCAAGAAACATAATACAAATAGTTCATTTTGTGGTCCAATTTTCAGGAGGAGATAGCCTTCTTACTTTGAGAGCTTCACGGAAAGTTGTGGAAACTACCAGGTAAATTACTGATGATTCGGCTAAGAAACCTTGATATTAAAAATGCATCCAATTAATTAACGTTCGATTCTCTGGCCTTAATTCAATGGTGGTAAATTCTTTTATCTTACTTTCTTCGGAAAAGTTCTCAAGGTTTTAGAATTTATTTTCTCGGTCTGGTTCAAAGTAGAACAAACTCCTTGAGGTTATTCCTGAGATATTATTATTTTCAAGGCGATAAATCAAGCGCCATGGCGTAAGTTTCAAATGTTTTATTTAAAAAATACTTCAATAAAAGAAAGTAGGTATATCAAATATTGAGCAATGCTGAATAAGGAGAGGATATGGGAAATGATTGGAGGAATGTCGAAGATAATGTAAAGGGGGCAGCGTTTAGCTTGGTGTTAATTACAGAATCTCTTAAAATTAACTCCATTTTACAAACATAAAATCTCTTAGTTTTCCGCTCTACTTTGAGAATTTGGAAGTCTTTTACGTTACCCTGTGTTAAAATATCAAAACATCAAATAATTTGATGAGAATTCATAATGATATTATAAATCATCATCTTAAGTAGCGTTTTTTTGGACAAATTATCAGTTCGAACTGACCGAAAAATGCATGATTTAGTTCGGAAGCGGAGAAAAATTTGATATTGCAACAATTTCTTCACTTTCTGAAGCCAATGCAAGAATTTTAATACTTTCGTTTTCCGATATCCTTTATTACTTCAGAAATGGTAAACTCTCCGCTTCAGTTTAATTAGAAATTGAATTCCTTCTTGCAATTTCGATGTTATACAACTTGAATGTACGTAGTGCGCCACTAAATGGCAATCTTATGTTTTTAATCGGGGCCTGATTGTTTAATGTGCGACCGAATCGTATAAGTTACCTTCCGATTAAAGATACCGCAACTGATCAAGAACGTAACAAGTTTGGATGATGATATATTTAACATGTTAAGTTTTGCGTGGAGGAAACGTGGATTGAAACCAGGGTCATAGCCAGAAATTTAAAAAATGAATAAATAAACTGTTTATCAAGGTGAGGTTAGGCCAAGTTGGCCTCTCTCCCAACCAACGTCAAGTTTGGGGGGTTTAGAGCAATGGAGGAAACACTGTTTGCCTGTATTTCAGGGGATGGAATGCTTCCGCCCATAATCTGGTGAAAATGTGTGTGTACCCTGCGAATCCCCAGCGGTGTATGTATGGCATAATTGCGAGAGGTCATCCTTTATTTTTAGTTTATTGTTGGCTCTGTTCTAATGGGGGTTAGAAACCCCAAAACCACTCCCTTGGCCACGCCTCTGGATGGAACGCAGTTCATTAAATAGATAACTAACGAAAATTCTTAACATACACCAGATTACCTCATTGTGGCTTTCATTACATTAGAGGAAAATGCAACGCCCAACTGAAACAATAGTCAACAATCAAAAGTTTTCCATGCGATGTTCATAATTGGGTAATCAAGTAAAAATTTTCAAGTGTTAAATTTTATAACTTCTTCTATATTCTTTTCAATCCATTTCAATTCTGATAAATGGATTAGTAAGCATGATAGGTGAAGGTTCTGAATTCAGAATGGCTCGTTAGAATCGACAGCGATCGACAATTAAAGACAAGCGTATAAGTTACTAGCGATCCTCAACTTAATTGTACACCACGCTCCGCGAAGTACGACCGAGCAACTCAGATTGCACGTTTAAACTTTTATCCCGCGATTCGAAATGTCGCCAAAGATAAATCACGGAGAATGCACTCGCGACGCACCTGAGATAATTCCCCGCGCAACCGACGAGATTTACCGCGGAGGTTTAATCAACTCGCCCAGAACTCCTAGAGAATTTTTCCAAACGGCGCGATGGCCCTCTTTCATTCCGCTTAATCGCTCACAATCCGCTCATTTTTTGCGCAGAAATCCGCGAGACGTCAGCAGAATCACTGACGCCGTGCATAGTTAAGGGATGACGAAGAGAAATGGAAGGCGGAGGAGTCGGCGAAAGAGAGACCTTAACGCGAGTATTAGCGGAAATATTGCCGAGACGAAGTCTTCGCTCCCGTCTCACTTGAAGCTCCAGGAGTTGGCTTAGTTAGGGGCTCACGATGGTGCCGGAAAATAAATGAGTCCTTCCCTCCATTTCGGAATGCAGTTTTAGGTAAAATTGACGCCATAAATAATTGAGAAATTCGGGGAACGGGTGGTAATGCACTTGCGAGGAGGCGACGGAGCTGAGACGGTTCTTTCGCCTCGATTAATATGTCACGGCGCGAACCGTTGAGTCCCACTCCGTTATTTGCACGTATAAAACTCGAATAATTTACCGGGAATGTGCTCATCCGCCGATTCGGTATCTGCGATGTTGGCTGTTTTTCGGGAGAAAGGATAATATTACCTGGAATTATTTTTCAAGAATTCGCTACCTCAAGAATTTCTAGGGTATTTTACGTTAACCAGTGTAAAGATGTGACGGGTAGATACGAGTATGAAGGGTAGAATGTAATGGAGTACAAAATGGAAAAGATGAAAAATTAAGAGGATGATGCAAAATTATGTGTTCCTTAGAGATGCGGTGAGCAACAGGGAACATACGAGACTCGTACATGGCTTGTACATTATTCCATGACAATTGAGCGCGTCACACCACTTAACTTAATGTAAAAGTGTATTATATTAATTTCTGACAATATGACAGATAATATTATTTGTAGAATACTGTTATAGTTGGATACCTCTTTTTAACCACAGATGACGGCAGTATTTCGTTTCATTTTCGTCTGCAGTATTACTGTTTACTCTCACAAGAAGAAACAATGTATAATTTCCATTTAAATTGTAATTAATTATAATCTTTATGACCTGTTTCGGTTAAAACGACATTAAAAGTTATATTCGAAATTGAAATTAAAAATTAATTAAAATAAAAAGTTCCATTAAATT